>CM035183.1:6151361-6176379 GCA_020233015.1 Callinectes sapidus | reverse complement strand
TGCTCTCTCTCTCGCTCTCTCTCTCTCTCTCTCTCTCTCTCTCTCTCTCTCTCTCTCTCTCTCTCTCTCTCTCTCTCTCTCTCTCTCTCTCTCTCTCACTCTACTCTCTCTCTCTCCGTAGCAGCATTAAGACCAGCGAGGGAGAGAGTAAACTTAGACTTTCCAGCTATTCTCACTTATCAACACTCCCTTATCCCATCCCCACTTGCTTCCCTGTGACTGTTTTAGCCGTCCTTTCCACTGACGCAGAACTGAAGACAACTGGTGTATTGCCGCCCGACCCACGCCTTCCCCACCCACCCTGGCCGCCGCTGTGCTTGGTCATGGTGTGGGAGGCAAGATAGTGTCGGAAGGGAGACAGACTAGTGTGAGCGTGACATTTAACAACTGGAATTAATGTACCCCAATTAACACCACGGCAGAGAGAGAGAGAGAGAGAGAGAGAGAGAGAGAGAGAGAGAGAGAGAGAGAGGGAGAGGGAGAGGGAGACGATGGCAGGCAGGGAAGTTTCTCAGTACTATGTCATCATTATGTAAGAGTTCCTTAAAGTAATTGGATGTACTTTTGCTCTTGTTTCTTTTTTTTCTCTCTATTTTCTTCTTATTCTTGTTATAATTCTTAGTGTAGTGTCTTCCTCTCCGATCTCATTTCTTTTGCTCTTTTTCTTCTTTCATGAAGGGGACACCTCTTTTATCCCTTGACCTTCACCTCTAATCCCTAACTCTCTCTCTCTCTCTCTCTCTCTCTCTCTCTCTCTCTCTCTCTCTCTCTCTCTCTCTCTGGTTGGCTGGCGGGGTGCAGCTTAGGATTTATAGTATTTTCGCCGCCATAACGTGGACCATCCTATCATTACTGTTATTGAGGGAGATAGTTCGGTAGCACAGTTTGCCATATGGCCAGCCGTGTCCTGTGGCCGCCGTTGACATCCAGCGTGGAGAAGCCAGAGTGTGTTGCAGTGTGTGGTGTGCAAGAGTGGCGGAAGGTGGTCGCTCTGCTTGGCGAGGCCCCGGTGTTGTGCTGTGGTGCTGTGGGGTGCAGTGTGGTGTGGCGTGTGGGTGTCAGACAGTGGTGGTGGCGGTGGTGGGAATGAAGTGCAGTTGGTGTGTGGTAACCTATCGTAGTTAAAGAAGTTGAGAGAAACAAGAAAAGGAGACAAACAAATCAGGGAAGTAGAAATAAGACACGACAGTTATTATAAGAGTGGAGCAGTGTGTAGTGGTGGTGGTGGTGGTGGTTGGTGTCTTGGAGTAATAGCCACGCGACTCCCGACTGCCCAGCCTCTCTTGCTCGTGGGTGTGTGTGTGGGGGTGTGCTCTGGCCCCATGTTGTCTTCACACTGGAGCTTATGACGCCCTACCCCCTGCCCTCCTTCCTTAAGGTGAGCCTCTGCCACACACTACTCTCTCTCTCTCTCTCTCTCTCTCTCTCTCTCTCTCTCTCTCTCTCTCTCTCTCTCTCTCTCTCTCTCTCTCTCTCTCTCTGCCTCATCTTTTCTCCTTAGTTCATATAATCGCTATGAAATGTCCATGATCTCTTCTTCTTCATTCTTCATTATCTCTATTATTCATTATCCATTTTGTTTATCTCTATCTCCCTATCTATCCATCTATTTTCCATATACGAAGCTTACATTCCGCAAACTACATAAATACATATTATTTTTTCATCCGTGTGTTATTGGACGTGTAAAAAGAAAAGCTACAAGAAGCCAAGGTACAGAACATATATTGCCTCTGCTCTTTTTGCCTCCATCGACATGTATGTGTAGAAAGAACACTGCTATAAGTACTAAGAACAGGAGACAGTAGGTGGCGCCACTCTCGAGGTCATGGGGAAGGTTTCCTGACCCTTTGGATGTAACAGTGTTGTCTGGACTCTGGACGACTCTTGAAATTAGCGAAGGAAAGGAATAGAGAAATGGAGCATGAACAATCTTACAATTACACCAAGTCACACTGTAGACAAAAGTAGTATATAGAGAACCTGTTGATAGTACAGTTTGTGTGTTTCTGTGTGTGTGTGTGTGTGTGTGTGTGTGTGTGTTTAATTTCCCAAGACAAGACGTGACATGTAAGAAGTTCTTAGTCTTAGAAATAAATGAATAGATAAAACCTTATCTAAACCAATTTAGGTAAAGAAACAAACCGAGAAAGAGGAGTTAAGAGAAGAATTAGAGGAGGAGGATGAGGAGCAGGAAGAAGAGTGAGGGCTGGAGAATTAATCTGAATGTTACAAAGGGTAGAAGGATAAACAGAAGGGCCAAGTATGTTACCCAAACCGGAGAAAACACCGCCAGATATTAAGGAGACAAGAGTAATTAAAGTAGAGGAATAGAAAGAGGAAGAAATCAGAAAGAACGTCAAGGGAAGAGAAGGAGGTTGTCGAGAATATTAGATTATGTAACACCCAAAAAATAAAGGAGACAATAGAAGAAAGGATGAACAAAGACGAACAGATAAAGAGATTCAGTGAGTGAGGAGAAGAGCAGGAGGTTATCGAGGATATTAGATGATAAAAACTTAAGAAAATGAGGGAAGGAAAAATTGAGAAATAAAGGATGCAATACAAGAAATAATTAAAAATGACGAACAGATAAAGAGATGCAGTGAGTAAGGAGAAGAGGAGGAGCAAGTGGAGAGAAGAGCAGGAGGTTATCGAGGATATTAAATCATAAAAACATAAGGAAAATGAGGGAAGGTAATACCCCAGAAAGAAAGGAGGCAATACAAGAAATAATTAAAAAAGACGAACAGATAAAGAGATTCAGAGAGTGAGGAGAAGAGGACAAGCAGCAAGTGGAAAGAAGAGCAGGAGGTTCTCGAGAGTGTTGGGTCATAAAAAATATAAGGAAAATGAGGGAAGGTAACACCCAAGAAATAAAGGAGGCAATACAAAAAATAATTAACAAAGACGAACAGATAAAAAGATTCAGTGAGTGAGGAGAGGAGGAGGAACAGCAACTAGAGAGAAGCGCAGGAGGTTCATCGAGAATATTAGATTAAGTAACACCCCAGAAATAAAGGAAACAATAAAAGAAATAATTAGCAAAGACGAACAGATAAAGAGATTCAGTAAGGAGTGAGGAAGAGGAGGAGGAGGAGCAGCAGCAAGTGGAGAGAAGAGCAGGAGGTTATCGAGAGTGTTTGGTCATAAAAACTTAAGGAAAATGAGGGAAGGTAACACCCAAGAAATAAAGGAGGCAGTAGAAGAAATAATTAACAAAGACGAACAGATAAAGAGATTCAGTGAGGAGTGAGGAGAGGAGGAGGAGGAGCAGCAGCAAGTGGAGAGAAGAGCAGGAGGTTTATCGAGAATATTAGATTAAGTAACATCCCAGAAATAAAGGATGCAATAGAAGAAATAATTAACAAAGACAAACAGATAAAGAGATTCAGTGAGGAGTGAGGAGAGAAGGAGGAGGAGGAGGAGGAGGAGGAGCAGCAAGTGGAGAGAAGAGCAGGTGGTTTATCGAGAATATTAGATTAAGTAACACCCCAGAAATAAAGGAAACAATAAAAGAAATAATTAACAAAGACGAACAGATAAAGAGATTCAGTAAGGAGTGAGGAGAGAAGGAGGAGGAGGAGGAGGAGCAAGTGGAGAGAAGAGCAGGAGGTTCATTCTCTTATCGAGGGTCTGTGGAGTGTTTGATTATGTCTGAACACCCGAGGCGGAGGAGGGGACAACTTCACCATTACTCTTGATTGATACAGCCCCGGTGACGATGCGACCCTCTTCTTCTTCTTCTTCTTCTTCTTCTTCTTCTTCTTCTTCTTCTTCTTCTTCTTTCCTGTACATTGTCTCATCTTTTCCTTCTTGTCATTTCTATACGGTTCTCTCATTATTAGTATTCCGTTTTTCATGGGATGCAAAAAGAAGCGCTCTCTCTCTCTCTCTCTCTCTCTCTCTCTCTCTCTCTCTCTCTCTCTCTCTCTCTCTCTCTCTCTCTCTCTCTCTCTCTCTCTCTCTCCATCTTATAATCTACGCTGTTTTGTTTTGTTTTCCTTTTTCTGTGATTTTTATCTATTAATATGATATTGTTCTTCTTATATTGCCTTTTTTTCTTTCGCCGACTTAAATATTTGACTGATTTTTCCTCGTTTATCTTTTTTTTTTTATTCGTTTGGTTCGTGACTGAAAAACAATTAAGATCTTACGTGTGTGTGTGTGTGTGTGTGTGTGTGTGTGTGTGTGTGTGTGTGTGTGTGTGTGTGTGTGTGTGTGTTGGAGGTGTAGGTGGAGGTAAAAGTGTGCAATAATGGTGTTGAGGATGGTGACAAGGTTGGTGATGGTGAGGAGTGGTGACGGTGGTGGCTAGTGTGGCCCTGGTGATGATTAATGGTGATGATGATGATGACTGTAGCAATGGTGGGGGGTGACTGTGGAGGCGAGGACGCGACACTTAATGGTGCAGTATGGTGATGGTGACGTTATCTGCGCTATCGACATCTCCCGTGGTGAAAGTGGTGATGAATGGTGTTATGGTGAGATGGAGTCGTAGGAGTTGTGGTGATTGTGATGATAGTGAGGTGACAGCGGCGATGGTAGTGATGGATATAGTGATTGAGGTGATCTTACACACACACACACACACACCAACACCACACCACCAACACCACACCACCAACGCCACACCACCAACACCACACCACACCACAGTGCACCCTAGAGAATGTCTGGGCATCGAACACCAAACAAAAATGAGGAAGATAATGATGGCAACATTACAGCGTCTGCACCTCATCACGCAGTACACGAACTACTTGGTTTTTCTCCAGCTAACTCTTCCGAAGCTGATTATCTGAAATTGGTTTTACTGCAGAAGCGACCAAACCTGTTATTGCATCGGAAGGTGCTGATACTAGTGGTTCACGAGACAAGATTTATAGCCAGCCTTGCCTAACCCGTGTCTCCTTCCCTATACTTGTCCTTGGCGCAACGTACTCTGGCCTTGTCCCCTTCTCTTGCACCGCTGCTGCTTTCTCCCTCTGAGAGATTAATACCTTGCTTTCCCAGATATGTCAAGCTGTGTGAGTATCGCTGCTAATCTTTCTCCTTCCCATGACTGAGTGTGGCAGTAACTAAGCGTTGGTTTAGGGGACATTCACCCCAGCCACCGACTGCTGGTGTTGCTAATATAAACACAGCTTGTATCGGTTATCTTATTATGTTGTGGTTGTAATCATCTCTGTATCACTTGTCTTCCTCCCCTCCTCCTCCTCCTCCTCCCCATCACTGTAGGACAGTAAATGAGCTACAAACATGAGTTTTGGGGACGTTCACTCCAGTCACTGGCTGGCTACTGGTTGTTGTTGCTAGTATAGCCTTGGCGTGTAACTCTTTTATAGGCTTGCTGTGTTACAGTAATCCCAGTATTTTTCCTGTTGTCCCCTGTACCTTATTATGGTCGCCCTTTAATGGAGTTGTTAGGAACAGACAAACGCCAGACTCAGATGGATGGATAGAAAGATTCACGCTCAATTTCCTGTTCCGTTTGTCCTTCTCGTGTTCTTGAATTGTGTGTCTCGATTTTCAATTCCTTTTTCGCTTACTTTTCAATCTCAAGACATTTATCTCATCCTACTTTCCTTCTGTAATATTCCAGGTAAACTTTATATATATATATATATATATATATATATATATATATATATATATATATATATATCTATATATATATATTATATATATATATATATATATATATTCTTATCCCTTCATGATTCTCTCTTTATCTCCTACCGCGATTCTTCTTTTTTTTTTAATTGCTTATATCCCAACTTTCTCTTTCTCTTTTTTTTTTCATGTGAGACACCTGGTCATATTTTATTGCATCTAACCGTCACATTTTCGTTCCCTATCACCTGGCATTGTAAGTCTCTACTTAGCCTTCATTACTTCATTATTTCACCACAGACAGCGTACTCTCTACGTTTCCTATCTTTGTGAATTGTTTTGCATATCTTTGATATTGTAGTGGTGGTGTCTGAGGATTGAGTTCCTTCACTGGGTGTGAGATATAGAAGTAGCTGCGTGGTGATCCCTCCCCGGCCTGTCCAGGAAACCCTCAAACCTGTAGGAGCGGCTATGATGAATGAGCGCCTCGAGGCTTCACGTGCCGGTGTCACAGTTACTTCAAAATAAGCCACATAGATCTATCTGTCTCACACCTCAAACCCGCTCAGGATCTGTCTTGCGTGTATTTCTAAACGCTCTCATCTTTCGTTTGCGCTGTTTTCAAAGAATGTAGAGATAAATCGACACTTAACGATATATTTTTTTCCTTGATGGTACATGATCCTTAAACCGTCACTGGAATCATTAAAGACATCCCTATTGAGAGTACCCAGGACTCCATAGTATTTGAAAGTGCGTACCGTAGCGTGCAGTTCAAGGCAGGTCGTGATTTAAGGCCAGCTGTGGGGAAGGGGGAACGTGCTATTTTGGGGTGATAATGGAGGTGTTCTCAGTGACCCGAAGGTACTCAGTGTGAAGTGAAGGTCGAGGTTTGAAATGAAGCAACAACGAGTGTCTGGAAAAGCAGCAGCGACCTCACTTGTTAGCCCAATGTTGAGAAGCAGTGACTTGAACTCCAGTGAACTCCTGGGAAGTGTCATGGCGCATTGGTGTGACGGGGAGAGAAGTGATGTACAAGGAGGTAACACTGTGAGCTGTGTAGAGGACATGTCAGCTTCATTCTTGTGGTCTGTGGCGGCCGTTACCGTGACTGTTAGCGAGTGACTGGCTGAGGAAGGCGATGGACAGGTGACTGATGGTGCCTCGTTGATAGACTAAACCCACAAGAGACCAGACGACTGGGCAGGGCGACACACACACACACACACACACACACCACCAGCCCCGTACCGCACACCGCACCGCACCGCACCGCACCATCTCAATACGTGCAGAACTCAACAGAGGGAATCCTAGCAAGTGACGTCACTCCTCATGAAACGAACTGAGCAGGGAAGTGAGTCGCAGCAGGGACTGAGGCGTGACTCACTGCATGCCGCGGCTCTGCAAGGCTGTATGCGAGAGGTCATAGCAAGCTGTACCAGAGAATTGCAAGCGAGGAAAGCATGAATAGTGAAAAGGAAAGGATCAGCGTGACAGGAACGAAATGTATCAGAAAAATTAAATCCAAAAATGTGTTAAAAAGTAGGAATAAAGACGAGAGAAATAAAAATACTGGAGAGGAAAAATGAGTGTGATGAGGAGGCGTATATACTAAATAAATACGAACAGGGAAAGCATCAGCAGTCGGGAAGGTTATTTGATGGAGGCAAGGCGTGGGACGGGAGCCAGTGAGTGGAGACATCCTGGTAGATGGTGAGGTGTCTGCCGCCTCTTGTAAACACGACGGAGGTGGCGGACGCCCATCCATCTGAGTGATGGCCCACCATTATCCCGCCGCCCAAACCCGCCCCGGCACTCCCTCACCCCTCCTACACCCCCGCACTCAACCCTGTGTATTTCTCCCCCGTGTACAATTCATCCACCCTCGTTTACGGGATGTTTCCTCGCCGCACTGGCTTCAGATAACAGACAAACGTTTTATTAATGGCGATCTCGGTGTCAAGAGTCTAACCAAAGGGAAGTGCCTTCGAATTTGTCTTCTCTCGTTGTGCGTTTTGTTGCGGCTTGGTTCCAGATAGTAGAGTGAGAAGGATGATGCTTTAATACAAAGATTTCCAAGTGTAGGAGAATAGTTTAGCGTCGTGTTATTGTGATCGGCAGCGTGTCGTCTTCACTGCACGGATGGTTTGCTTTGCTAGCCGTGAACTGTGTTTTGGCGCCACCCGTCGCTGCTGCTGCTGCTGCTGCTGCTGCTGCCGTTAGTGTTTCCTGAAGGCGGTGCGGGAAGGAACAGCAGCCACCACGGAGGGAGACGTGAGATTGGCGCTAATGGAAGGATACTTCAAATTCTTACAAAAATCTAAAGAAAAATCCGGTGTTCGTGACTCTACTATAAGATTAACTATGAAAAGCTAATCTTATTACGGGATTTCTGTAAACCTTCCTCTGGTTCCCTCCCTCCATTCCTCCCTACGGGGCAGCCTCCACCACCACCACCACCACCACCACCACCACCACCACCACCACCAGTCAGTGTTGGAGAGAGGTGGTTGTAATCTTTTCCTGAAGTATGGGGAGCAGAGTACTGTGACCGACATCATGAAATAATCCTTTTCCTGAAAACTACAACACTCACTCACTCAGAAATACATTGATACATTTAGTCATATTGAACACGAAAGAGAAAAATTTACTTAACATTATTCATCCAAAGTAAAAGGAAAAAATGTAAGAAAAAAAAAAATCCAACTTTCTATAATACTTCTTTTATGGACCGGCACCTTAGTGGGGGTAATTTTTTTACTATCATTTATTCATTTATTTTTCCCTCGGCCAGTTCCCTTTCTTACATTAAAAGAATTCCAACTGGCAATGTGTCAAGCCTTAAGTTCTTCACAGTCTCCACCGACACTTGTTCATATCGTTGAGCGAGAATCGTAACTTTGCAGCAAAACAGGCGACATATGAAACATTCAGCTAACAACCTTATTGCATTCACGCATTCATGATCACTTATTCGCTGTATAGACTGATTATTTAATAAAGATCATGTCAGACCGCACCGTCTTTTTTTCTTTTTTTCTTTTTTTTTCTTTTTTTTCTTTATACCAGTAATGTAATCCACACGAACACAGGTGCTTTGAATGTGCAAGGGTATCACGGAGAGTTATGTAGCTAATGTGTAGTTTATCACGCACGCATGTAATGATGGACGAGGGATTAGAAATTCACTACTAATTACATAAATCTTTAGGGGACAAATCGTGTGTATCAGCTCCTGGTGGAGATGATGTTTTGCAATTACCCTCTGAATTCATCACCGCAACATTGAGTATATATATATATATTTTTTTTTTTAGCGTTAGGCCGTGTCTTGGTTTCTCCAGCTTATATTTGACGTATTAAAGAATAGTGATAGGTAAGTAAATTATATAAAATGTTATCTCCTTCATAAGGGAATGGAGTAGGATAGCTTTATGATTTTCGTCTTTTCTTTAATTTTCACAGACTTTTTTTCTTTCTGTTCTTTCCATTTCCATCTTGTGAATATTTCTCTCTCTCTCTCTCTCTCTCTCTCTCTCTCTCTCTCTCTCTTCTTCTTTTTTGGGGAGCGGGGCGGGGGGAAAGGAGGGTGGGGGGGAGTATTCCTTCACTTTTTCGTGCATACATTCAGTTGCGTTCAGCTTAATCCATTCATCTGTATTGACGTGACCAACTTACTCAGCGGCGAGTCACGTTCCTGGCCCTCACTCCGTTTCATTTCCCCGAACACTTCTTTACCTCCATTTATTTTTTTTATTTATTTTTTTATTTACCTATTTTTCTTCAGCATTAGAGGCAGAGAGTCAAGTCACAGTAACACTTACCCTCACCCACACTCATCTACACTGACACGTACCCTGCCAGCGGTTTCTTGCGTTTAATCCTTCTTCTTCTTTTTAGTTAAATCATTGAGGAGCTTCCACGTGGCAGATATGTTAGGGACAAAAATTATAATGAATATTGCAGAGTTTCTTTCTTTCCTGCTTGCTTCTTGCTTTGCTGTAATCTCTCTCTCTCTCTCTCTCTCTCTCTCTCTCTCTCTCTCTCTCTCTCTCTCTCTCTCTCTCTCTCTCTCTCTCTCTCCTTCGTTGTTTATCCTCTTGTCTATCTAGTCTTTATCAAAATGGAAGGCTGCTTTGTTGTAATCTTCGTTGATCTAAACGCACTCACGTGAACATCATGCGTTAAATTGAGCCCGTGAGTCTGTGCACGTGTGACGCACCTCTGCCTGACTCGAGTGCCGCCGCGGTGCTAAGAATAGAAGACTTAGCGAGGAGAAGCCTAGTCTGTATTTACACAAAGATGTAATGAACAGTGAGCAGAATAGTAATAGAGATGCATCAACAGACTACAGTGTGGGGCATGCAGCGACCTTCTACTTACTGGTGTATTTCCTTTTGAATTGTTATTTTACCTTAGTTTCACCGCACCACCATCACTGAATCAAGAACTCCACGCTAATGAGCAGGGAACATTGAAGGTGTCTGAAGGTGCACTGCATCATCAGACAATTGTGTGAGATAATAAGTGGCCCTCACTGGAAGGACTATATAGCTAGCTTTGTACTCTCCAGTGAATCATGTACGAGTGTTGTCCAGCAAGTAAACTGTCTTGTCTTCCGCGTCGCCTCCAGGAAGTTTAGAATGAAACCTGTGCAATTTTATGTTCTTTCACTAGTAATGTTGAAGGAGCAAAGTGAAGACTCTGGCAACTCGCGGCAGTAAGCTGGTGGTGGGCGACCTTTTCTCTGGGCGCGTGCGTGGCCGGCAGCTAATACGGTGCATTAATGGGGGTGAGGCGCCTGGGTTGTACAGTGTCCAGATTCTTGTTGGTGCTAGCAGGGAATTAGGGTCTTTTTAACACCAGGATTACTGGCTGAATAGACTCCTCGTACCAGAGCTGAGAACCCACACGTGCTGCCCGCCCACACCGCTGCCCCGCTGCCATTCATAGGACACGGCTTGGTATGAGCGACATGCCCATACTCTTACCTGGCATTCAGATCCCCATAGAGAGCCATGTGGCCCACAGTGGCGGCAGCGTGGAGGCCAGTGAGATGTGGGTGTTGAAAGAGGCAGCACTTGGTGGAGGGAGCATCTGACGGTAATCTTCAAGACCACTAACTCGACACGCTCCTCGCGGCTCCGGCACGCTCACGCACGCCGCTCCCCTCAACTCGCTCCCTGCACTGCGCCTCTCTCACCCCTCACTCACCCCTCACTCACCCCTTTCCTCTGCATCTGTCATTGTTTCCCCGTCAATCACGTCTCATCTGGCTCCGTATTCTGAAACGCACCGCTCTCCCACCACGATTATTTTCCACATCCACAAGTATGATTAGTTTGGTTCTCAAGACTGTCTTTCCTCTTGACAGTGTAGAATACAGTCCCCAGTACTGACCACCACCAGCGTAGCGTCCTTTACTCTCGTCCTTACATCATCATCATCATCATCTCCCTTTTCAAACTCAGCCTCATTTCTTTCATTTGCTGCTCTCATTGCACGTCTATAGCCACGTCCTTCACCCTTACTTAGTACTTACCCTTCCTTTCCATCACCTCAGTTATCAAGCTTACCATCTACTTCCCAGTCTTCATTCCTGACGTTTGGTGCCACAGCTTTGAATTATATAGTAACTGGACCAAGAAAGGAGTATTTGAACGCAATACTTTTGAGGATCAGATTAATAGTTGGATTTTTTCTCTCCATTTGCTCATAATCAGGAAGCTGCAATCACCATGAAGAGTATATTCAGTAAGTATTGCAGTGTCCTTCAACTCGTGAGGGTTCCTCTTTGTATTCTTAACCCCCTGTGCATTGGGACAGTGATTAGACGATTTTATTGACATTAGGAAGGGTCTATGGGGATCAGAAGATTAATGGCCAGAGTCTGTACTATTTTAACCCCCACATGAGTTTCTGAAGCTGTATGAAATCGACAAATAATAAGCAGAATAAATATGAAAATTCGTCCCTGTAGTGAAGGGTTAAACATATTAGCCTCTCATAAGGAAAATTTTCAAAGGTCACACAGTTGATTCCTCGAGTTCTCTTGGGCGTTTTTATTATTTTTTTCTACGGCGATGCAGAATATCTATTGAATGATTAGCACATGGAAACACCGATAACTTTCACATGCGACCTATGAGCAATACTGGGAAGAATACTGGTGCAAGCACCGCCTACGATAAATGTAATGACGATATTGCAAGATGACAGAAAGAGCTGCTGGGAAAAAAAAAGACTTACGTGATCCCTTGTGTTGGGGCATAGCAAGTGAGACTCAGAACTTGTAACCTCCGTATTACCTGGCGTGAGGCGAGTCTTAAGTAGGATCAGAGCAAAGAAAGACGGCGCCGAGACGGGAGAGCAGCGGCGGGTGTGGCTGTGGTGGCATGGTGGGAGCCAAGAGCTGCTCGATACACCCTGCGGCACCTCACTCCCTGCCCGCCTCTCCGCCCGCCCACACACTCGCCCCCTTCGCACGCACTCCCCTCCGGTACTCGTCCATTGCTCCTTACTCCGGGATGCACGTGTTGTAGTGAAGGCGTGTGCTCACCTTAGATACAAGCCACAGTGAGGGGAGGTAGAAGAGCAACAGTGAGACCAGTGTGACGTGACGCGTGCTTCAGTGACGAGTGTGCCTGGCCAGGTCACCCTCTTGTCTCACCAGGGCACACACACACACACACACGCACACACACACACACACACACACACACACACACACACACACACACACACACACACACACACACACACACACACACACACACACGACCTCCACTGACTCACTCGTTCCCCGCCGCGTGACTTGCCCGCTATAGTGACTAGAAGAATTGGTTGAATGAAACAGAAAAAAAGAGTCGTGTTGTAGTGATGAGACGGTGCCCGCGTAGATCTTAGTTACGCGAGCATTACACTGCACATCATCCGGCCAGTGACGCCACCCCACAACCCCACCAGGAAGGGAAATAAGACCAGGACGCGGTGTGAATTACCAGCGTCAGTGTGGATGAGTGTGCTGGTCTTGGGGCAGGGAGTGTGCGCTGCCTCCCACGTCCTGAAGGAGTGGCCGAGGCTGGTAATGATCTCCAGACTTGTCGCAGGCTGGAGTCACCCGCTGTGGTCCCTGCTGTAGCTATCGCCATCACCTCACCAGCCGCCACTAGGATGGTCGCCACCTGCACCACCACCGGCGCCGTAAGCTCCAGTGTCTTTAGAAATAGTTGAGATATCGAGGGAAAAATTGTACTTTAACATTATTTTTTTTTTCTATTGAGGCAAACTAATCGTCGTATTTTGATGAAACTTTGGGATGTTATGATTAAGATATAAACACACATACACACCAAATTTTATAAGAACACGGGAAAAATTCATGTTTCCTTATAAATAATCATTAACCTTTCATCAAGAATACTTCCAAAGCTCACTGAAATTACTAGTCTAGTCTCTCTCTCTCTCTCTCTCTCTCTCTCTCTCTCTCTCTCTCTCTCTCTCTCTCTCTCTCTCTCTCTCTCTCTCTCTCTCTCTCTCTCTTATGTATATTATAATGATTCGCTGAGCCGGATTTTTTTTATTTTTAATGTTCATAGTCACTTCACTCTAATGCTTGCACAGATCAAGACACTCCTTATAATCGATTATTGTTATTTTTTTTTACTATTTGGCAGACTAGCCTTTTTCTTTAGTTTTTTTTTTTTTTTTTCCTTTTCTTTCTTTTCTTACCTTATCCAGTGCCCGTCAAATACACAAAGGAAAAAAAGACCCTCATTTCAATTCTGAGTGATCTGGCAAAAAAGTCATCACTTCCTCATGAACTTGTACCGCGAGATGCATAACATGACGCATCTCGCACCCTCGACCACCGTTCACTTCGCGTACAGTGTTTCCGGAGATGCCTTGGCCGGCGTTGTGAGGAGTGTTAGCCGTGTAGTGAAGAGAGGGAGGGTGAGGCACAACAAACGCTACAGAGAACCTTGCCGCGGGGATGGTTGTGTATTTGATAGAAGACGGGGAGTGCCTAGGGCGGCCGTCTAGTGTTATGTGTTGCAGGCTGCCGCTCCCATTCGTCGTAGTCTGGGCGAGGAATCCGTCACCATCAGATCCTGAATACCGTCACGACACGGATTAATCGCCGCCGCCGCCTCTCGCCCGCCGCCACCGCCACCACCACCGCCATCGCCACCGCCGCCCCAAACACCTTAAGTTGTGCCGGGTGCTTAGTGGAAGCTGTAACACACTGGCTGGAAGTAGACATAGTTGTGTAGAAAGAACACCAGCATTCTCTCTCTCTCTCTCTCTCTCTCTCTCTCTCTCTCTCTCTCTCTCTCTCTCTCTCTCTCTCTCTCTCTCTCTCTCTCTCTCTCTCTCTCTCTGGCAGAATAACACACTCAGATATTTTAATGATTCATGCGCAAGTTTCCTGACTGTATCACACAAGAATCTACACAAATACGGGGTCATCACGCTGCGGCACGTACACAAGATAACATTAAGCGTCACACAGGGCGTCTTTCGGTAAAGGCTACAACGCGGTCAGAAGCTTCAATTGACAGTAGGACACAGGAGGTCTGGCGGAGGTGCGGCGCGTCAGGTGTCTCGTGTCCTGCCTAAATTATTTGGGATGACTCGCTACTAACGCGTTGAATTTTCGTCATTTAGGACCTCGACTGTCACTCCCATCACACCCTCTCGGATCTCTTATCTTGTGTCTTGCTTTCATGTATCATTTGTTTCACCTTCATTGATGTGTATATAGCCCCCCACCCCATCCCACCCACACTTTGCATCTTACCGTAGTGGTGAAGCATTGGATGTTTGGCATTTAACATCTACTGTCACTCCCGCCACTCTTATTTTGTTTCACACTTCTACGTATCGTTCGTCTTAATACTCCTTCCTTCAGCGTGTATATGCCCGATTCTACGTCATGCCTCATCTCTTTCTTGTTGGTTTAAGTAAAGACCCTCCCCTAGAGTAACTAAAAGCACAGTGAAAGGCCCATCGAAAGTGTCAGCCCTAAGGAGTATAGTCAGGGAAGGACTGTAAGAGAAGAAGAACGATGGCAAATCTACAGACCAGTTTAGGCATGACGGATGCTGTAGTGGTGGTGTAAGCTGTCATCCACTCACTCGTGTCCCACTTGCTCGATTTTAACCCCTTCAGTAGCGGGACGCCTTTTCAGATTTATTATGCTTATTATTCGTCGATTTTAAACAGCTTCAGAAACTCGTGTGGGGATTGAAATAGTACGGACTTTGATCATTAATCTTCCGACCTCCATAGACCCTTCCTAATGTCAATAAAATCGTCTAATCACACCCACACTCGTGATAAAAATGCGTCCCGGTACTGAAGGGGTTACTTTCAATATTTCCAGCAATATAGTGATGTGAGGTATTCAACATTCAGGTCGCAATCATCGCTCTTAGACTGATTAGTTTTAATCCGAAATACTTTCAAAACCACACTGTCATTCTCTCTCTCTCTCTCTCTCTCTCTCTCTCTCTCTCTCTCTCTCTCTCTCTCTCTCTCTCTCTCTCTCTCTCTCTCTCTCTCTCTCTCTCTCTCCCTCTCTCTCTCCCCTCGATGGTACATAATACTAGTCGAACTGTACGAGCTGGAATCGCGCGAAACATCCTGGAAAATACCCCGAAACTTATTCCGCGAAAGTCTGCCAATAAAAGTAGCAGAGACAGGACTCTGAAAAGTTAGGGTCTTTGCAGCGACGGAAATTGTAAGAAAGTCAACATGGCAGGGTGATGAAAAGCAGTTTAATTTAGGATTGTTTCTGTCTGTGTCTCCCATCGCGTGCAAGATGTGAAAGATGTGGCCCGCATGGCTGTACGGAACTAGACAGCGTTGCTAAGTATGACGAAGCTCGTTTGTCACACCTACAAGTTTGGTTGAGTTTAGGCGACAAATTTGCTTTTTCCATGAAAATTTATTGAAATTTGTTTTGCTGTGCAGAAGCTAGAAAGATTTATCATGGTTAGGGAAAAGCTTTATATATTATACAAACCCGCTTTGAAGCTTAGTACAGTGAGGAACGTGTGAAAAACTTGACTATAATTAATCAGGGATCAGATGTTGGTGAGTTGGCTAAGCTAAATATAATGGGAGGCAAGAAAAAATATATAATGACAAGCAGGTAGGGAAAATCTGAAGCTAATGAGGAAGATATGACTGTAAAAGCTGATTTATTACGAGAAGCCGCTGTGGGAAACCCGAGGAGGATGTACTATTAGAAAGATTTGTGGAGGAGATGCGCTCAGAAGGATTCGTCGCGGTACACCCGGAGCCTCAGACACCACGTGACGGGGAACACTCGGCGCTGTGACATGTGAGGCAGTGTCTTCAGTATAGGATGCCCTGATAACGTCAACGACCATTTTGAAACACTTCCACCAAACACCTCCACCACATTCCATAAACGTGTAGAAATGACGTGTTCTTTTTCTCTGGGATATTGTTCTTATGGTTCAACTAATTGACTTACAAAGTTTCTACATTATTAACTGGGGAAACACTCTTGAAAAGTCTGTTCATCGTCTCTGTAGTCTTGGAAGAAAAATTGTGATGAGAGAGTTAAACGTTTCAGAATACTGGCGTAAATGTATAGAAATATTAGAGTAATTCTCTATACAAAGAAATGTTGACGCAGAACAAACCACAACATCAGACTCGTTGCCCCTCGCAAAGTTGTATTACATGGTAGATAGTTGACGCAAAAAAAAAAATAGATAGATAGATGAAACTTCACCAGAGAGAGAGAGAGAGAGAGAGAGAGAGAGAGAGAGAGAGAGAGAGAGAGAGAGAGAGAGAGAGAGAGAGAGAGTCTGGATTCCTTGCTATATCTGTCGCTCTTTCTGGTCTTGGTGTTTCCCAGGCGGGAGACAAATGAGTGCAAGGCGTCACGCGCTGCATCGGCACCCGAGGGCCTTTCTACCCCGCTAACTGGGCTAATGGTGGAGGTGATGGCGGTGGCGATGGTGATGGTGATGCTTGAGGGAAGGAGAGGAAGACACACTCTTTGACTGTCTATTATTCTACCCGTTACACACACACACACACACACACACACACACACACACACACACACACGGTGATACAGACAAATTTACATCAACTAAGGGATAAGGATGGACATTTTAAATAAAAGATTACCGTACGAGTGTTGTTTCATAGGTCGTGTGTGATACAAGGACTAGATTCCCCCCCCCCCCCCCACGGTGTTTGACAGTCCCTAAAAGTGTCGGCCTTGAAACAAACCTGGACAAAGATTGTGTCGTTTGCCTGATCTGCTTATCCATTAAGTATCAGCGAGACAAGAAAAAAACATTCAAGCACGCATGCCATCTTTAACATTAGGAGTAACAGGTGACTTGACTTGCGAACATTATGAGAGGGATAAGAATTTCTGCGTTTGCCTTACCTACTTCACCAGTAACATAACGAGCGATGCAAGAAAAAAATTTCAAGCGCGGGTGCCATTGTTCGCACTATGGGAGTACGAATTGTTTGTTGGTAAGATGTAACCCAGCTTTCCACAACATGGTGAAGCGATAAGGATAAGTGCGCATTGTGGTGGGGGGGGGGGACAGGGATCCCCTACACAGTGGGGGTGAGTGAGGGGGCCTGAAACAGAAGCAGCGAGAGGCGGTAATGTCTGACCACAGCACAAATTGGTTCGCGATTCACTGTCGCTTGGGTAGAAATTAGACATTTGTCAGGATCGGCGGGGCGCGGCCGAGCGTGCAGGGACGTGACCGCGCCGCCCACCACAGACACCATATTAATTGACTCACGCCCACGCCTCACCGCCCCAGCCTGCGGAAGAGGCTCACTCCCCACCAACATTACCGCCCATCACCATCATGGCGGCGCACTCACCACACGCTCGCACGCAACTCACCATCATCGTGTAATGGTGATGCTGGTGTCTGATGACTGGAGAGCAGGCTAGTGTTACTAAAAGTAGTAGTAGTAGTAGTAGTGGTGGCGGTAGCAGTGATTAGAGTGACATTCTGTCTCTCTCCAGTCTGCTTTCAACTTAAAATAGTATAAAAATGGTGACGATCTTACACTAACTCTTTTCTTTCTGATTATTATTAGAGAAAATCCATTAGAAATACATTGCCAACGTCTTTTACATACCATAACCACTGTCATGAAATTAATAGAGGAGTGTATTGTGGCGATGGCAGAGAGCGAGAACATTACTATAGGGACGAGAAGGCGGGACAAAGCCACAGTGGGCGGAGCGGGAAGGAAGCCGTTGTCCTTTGTTATTGTTAGGGCGAGAGGACAGACAGGAAATATAGTAATCCGATGGAGTTTTACAGTACAGTTATATCACCGCCTTTTTCCCTTACGTGTAGTAGTCGTTCGTCTCAGCCATCTCTTTTTATCGCTCCTCCTTCCCTCCCTTCCTTCCTTCGTGTGGTTTCTCTCACTAATCCCTTTCCCTTATCTTCTATTCATCCCTCCTTTATCAGTTTTGTCTCTCATAAGTTCTTCCATGTCCTTGTTTTATTCTCGCATTCTTAAGTTTTCATATAAGCGTTTTCTCCACTTCGTTTTATCTTTTTATTTATTTTTTTCTCGCAAACATTTATTTATTAGCCTATGTCTCCGCTAATTTCCTTCCCACGTCGCTATCCTTGTGTTTATTTCCATCCCCTCTCAAAATTTTATTCATCTTTTTGTTAATAATAAGCGAAGTCTTCGAGTGACTCACGCTTATTGGGTTACTTGGCTGCAAGGGTCATCCGTTTGCACTGGACTGTTACTATTGCTTCATCACTCACCCACCACCACTACCTCCACTACCTCTCTCCTCTCGCTTCTTCGGACATCACTATAGCACCAAACGCTTCACACCATCTTGTCCTCATCCCACACACACACACACACACACACACACACACACCTCTTGGTGTGTGTCTAGCCCCTGTTCACCCACACAGCAGCAAGTTAAGTACGGAATGTAAGTCGAGGGGTTGTGGCCTCGCTATCTGGTGTGTAGTGTGTGATGTGGTTTCAGCCATACTCGAAGCTCCGTAGGGAAAAGGCAGGCGACCGTTAATTGCACACACACACACACACACACACACACACCATTAGAAACAGAAATATTCTTGATAACCCAGCTTATCTTTTCTTTGGCTTTTGAAAAATTAATAATGAGTACTAGTTGATCTGAGTGGAACTATATTCGTTTTTGGGGTGTTTTGATGGTGGTGATATGATTATATTGTTACTGTTGTTGCTGCCACTCTTCCTGTTGCTGCTGATATTATTATTGCTGTTGTTGCTGCGGTTGCTGCAATAGTAATAATGATGATGATGATGATTATGGTGATAATAATGATAATAATAATGATAATAATAATACTTAAATAGTGATATTAATAAGGGCATTTTTATCATCCTTAACATTGCTATTACCAGTGTATGTAGATTAATACATAGATTTTAAGACAATAAATCAAATTCATTGATAGGGAAGATAGTAAGTGAGGAGACTGACACATGTGCAGCCTTACTGGCTTCATGTATGTCATTCTTATCATCTCACAGCCTCCCTCATGTCCTTATATTGTTATTAGGCAATGATAATTACTCCTAGTGAGATCACAAGCACTGAATGATGAGGTGCTCATGAACTTATCTATGACCCACCTGTAACCCCCCTTATCCCTTTTGTCTCAACACACAAGGATGCAGTCACAGCAAGGCCTTTAAACTCTACTCTTTTCCTTCTTACAACTCTACATGGATTTAAGACATAAACACACACACACACACACACACACACACACACACACACACACACACACACACACACACACACACACACACACACACCAGATTCAAAATGTAATCTTTTTTGGTTCTTTTCTTTGGTGATAGCACCTCCTTGGATTTATAATTTGGCTACTGCTCCTCTTGTGTAAGAAATACTAGCTGGTTGTTTACACTGACTGTGCATTCTCCCTTGTTCATGTCGGTTTGTCCCCACAGGGTCGGCTGGGCAGCCTGGTCCGGGGCGGGGAGATGGAGCGATGGCAGGAGGTGGTGCAGTACTTAGGTCTGCCCAACCCCCACCACACCCAGGCCCCCCACACGCCCATGGCCGCCCACGGAACCTCACCCACCCACTCCCACGGGCATGGGCCACCTCTCCACCACCCTCATGCCCTCTACCCATCACATGAGACCTCACCGTCCACACCTGCCGCGCCAGTGCCCAGGGGTGTGCTGCTCAACAATGCCACCCTTCCACCACCAATGCCAGATCCTATGACCCACAACATCACCTACACCAACAGCATGGGTGAGTGCAGTGTCTTTGTTTATTTTGTTTTCTATTTCCAGTACATTCAGAAATGCTCTCCTCTTTCACTATAAGTATCTTCAAAGACCATAAAGATGATTACCCTCATTCTCAAAAGTGTCTCTGCTGTTGATAATTTAGAAATCTTGCTAATCTATCATTAAAAATGTAAAAACTCTTAAAGATCCATTTCACTCTACCTAGACCCTATTGGAAGTAGTGAGGATACATACAGAGGTATTTCAGAACATAGTCATAGGTGAATGTTTTGTTATAGTGGAATTGTATAAATGCTCATCTCCATCACCCTGTATAGCATCAAGTGAGATATTATAATGGTTGTTTGTAGTAATTGTTGAATTGTGTCCTTACAGGTGCCTCAAGCCATCTCGTGACAAGCAGCATGAACCTCACCAACAGTTCTGATCTAGCCGGCAGTGACCACAGTCAGTATAAGATGGAAGCCACCACTACCCTTCCATCAGAGATGATGTACTACCAGGTATGGTAAAGAGATTCCCCCCTCATTTATATTTTATTATTTGAATAAAGATAAAACAACAATTCTATAAGACAGTCATAAGCAGAAGTTGAGTAACCTTCTCCATTTGCTTCCATTGTGTTCTGCATTTTCCTTCAATCTTAAATCCTTATTTGCTGGACCATTTCCTAAGTGACTGGGACTTTAACAATTCCATTATTCTTTGCTATGTTTTCTAAAAAGACTTAAGATCAAGAAAGCACTGCAGAGAATGGAAGTCAGAATGGCAGGCTACTCTTATTACCTATGACTGTACAAATATATATAAAACAACAGTCTTGTAACTCATTTCAGAACAGAAGTCTTGATGGCTTTGAGATGAATGACACCACAGACAGACTCATATCTGATGTTCTCTCAGCAGAGGTAGACTGCTTGTCATGATGAACATGTTCCTAGATAAAAACTTTTAACACCATGGCACATGACTGAACTTGTGGTATTGTGTGGACAGACATTAGACTAAACTCAACTTCTATATAACCTGAATTTAGGAGTTTCAATGGAGAATAAACATAGAATCCATTTGTACTGAATCTTCCTATAATCCATTAGAACCAGATGAATGTACTATTTTAGAGTGTGGTCAAGGAATAGATAATCTGCCTTAAATAGGTACCACTGACCCTCAAGAGTGAAGAAAAGATTCTGATTCACAGCATGATGTCATATTAGCATGTACAGACCCTAATACCTACCATAGACTGTTAGAGGGTGTGTGAAATACCAATGGTTTTGCACCTTATGTGATATTTACAGTGTGAAGACTAATCATTTAATACCCCATGAATCCATTTGACACTATAGAAGGATCAAGATCCCTTAGTCACTGACATGAATATGTGACAACATATGAGAATATATTTTGTGATGGCTGTATAAATTTATGAATGAATACCCTTCA
Source organism: Callinectes sapidus (assembly GCA_020233015.1). Lineage (NCBI taxonomy): Eukaryota > Metazoa > Arthropoda > Malacostraca > Decapoda > Portunidae > Callinectes > Callinectes sapidus. The sequence continues at coordinate 6,154,968 of CM035183.1, read as the reverse complement.
GAACACAAGTACGGAAATGAACCAGACAACAGACGGACTGCTGTCATCCATCCTCAATGACGAGGCGCTGGGTCTGATGGAGATGGCTATGAGTGACTGTGAGTATCCACCTCCCACTCTCTGTACTACATTGTCCTCATCCTCACTGTCCTTAGGTGTGCTTCGTTCCAATATTTGGCATGGGATATAGGGAGATCAAGCTTTATACCTGTCAAAATTTGTAGGTCAAGGAAGTTCATTAAAGATTATGAGACATCATGAGTTTCAGTCAATCTTGTAGAAGTATAGCTATTAATGATGTGAGTATTTATATATCAATGACTGCCTCATTAAACACCATTTACATCAGCTACTGCACTAACACCTGCTTTCTGTTAAACATTTCAATATAGAAGCCATTGAAAATACTAAAAGACCCTGATGGTAGTAATTGAGGAACTACAGTGCATACCACCTAAATAGCTGCAATATTTTTTTTATAATGGGGATAGTATGAAAATAGTGGGTCATTTAATGAGTTTTTGTCTGTATCTACCGTATTAATTTGTCTTGATTCTACTTTATATGCATCTGAAAGATTGCATCAGCCTGCATGACCAATACCAATCCCAAATTCCTTGCATTCATTATGTAACTTATCTAAACTATCTCAACCCCAACTATTCTTCTCACTTGCACCATTTTGTATGTGATATGTACCTCACCCTGTCCTCAGTGATCGCATTCAACATTTATTACTTCCGTGTTATGTCCTAAGTCTTGTCAACTCTGACAGGAGCCTGCATAATACCAACTCCATCAAGCAAACTTGCCACCAACTTTTCATGTCACATTGGGCAATCAGAATCTTATATATATTTATTTTTCTAAGCTTAACAGATTATTATTAAAATTACATTAGTGGGGATAAAAAAAAAAAAATGGTTGTGGAGTACAGAGCTTGGAAACAAAAGAAAAGTAAAAATAGCTTAAAGTATATTTTGTGAGATGCTTAAGATTATTAGTACATATACCATCCTGATACCCTATAACTCCTGATTGACAGGCAAGCCAACATTTTAAAGTTGTTAATGAAGTTGTAAATCACCATGTGTAATGTTTATCGTACTTATCATTAGAGATGTGACATTCTTTAAGGTACCTACCTACTTATTTAGAAACATTCTTTATCCCTAGACTGAGATTACTGTGCACAAGCTTCCCTGATCATTTCATGTGTATGATTTTCATTTTTAATCCCATTCACAAAAGAATACAAATAAGTTAAATGGCATAAGATCATACTAATGTTTAGAACTTGTATGGACCTGTAGATCTAACCACTTGCAGAATAAAGGAAACATGTTAGTGGATATATGAACGCTTCTTATAGCTTATCTCACATTAAATCACTACATATTCGATGAGGTGATCCATTTCCTGGTTTACTGCAGCAAGAACTCTGATATCTATGACACTTCTCCCCTAAACTAGCTCTAATGCTCTTGTCGAGAAGATAGCTAGTCATCTCTTATTATTTTCTCCAAGCTGTGGTAATCTTTTTTCTCTTTTATGTTATTAATCATTGCTTAGTGTATGTTGCCAACTTGCATGAATGAACTAATGTTTTGTTGCTGATTCTGTCATCCGTTATGCTATGTTGTATGAAATTACATTTGTATGTTACCCTTGTCTTTTGGAACAGAAATAATTGTTCTGTGTATGAAATTTAGCATGACTCCACTCCCTTGATCTCAAGCAGGAGTTTATATATGTTGATATCGTTAATCAGAAAATATATATATATATATATTATGTAGATAATTTAAGATTTTTGTGGGGCTCACTTATCTAACTTTATATGATTTCTATATCACCCTAAGTGATTAAGTGTAGCTTTTTTTTAAGTCATAATGGGTGTTTTTATACTAGTTACTTGGTGACAGTTTAGTAAATTTGCCTTAAGTGTTGGGCTAAGATAAGGTAGAAGATGTCATGTCAAGCAGAGAGCATAACTACAGCATCAGTGTTATTGCCGGGCACAGCTGGGTGTGCGCTACCTCAGCTGAGTGGTGAGGATGGTGTGGACGTCTCCAGTGACTCAGCGGTGTCTTCCCTTAGTCCTGACGAGCCCTGGAGCTCACTCGACCACACTACACAGCCCTCAGGTACACACCCCTCACATACACTAACACCACCACCACACAGCTGCTGCACACATCATAATAATAAATAACACGTCACTTACTAAACAGTTTGGTACAGAACGTGTGAATCCTGTGTTACATTTTTTAAAAGGTTAGCTTTGTATTTTCTCTATGTTCAAACTGCTCAATAAAGTATATAATGAAGATGATATCCCTATGAGTTATACATATAGTGTAAAACAAAGTCAAGTGAACCACTACTCCTCATTATGCAAGTTGGCAATTTATATTCTGAAATATGTATTCTTATTTAGTATTGATTTTCCCTTCACTTGATCACATTTTCACTCATCCTCTTGTACTTGACAGTTTCTCACACCTTTGCATTTATTCATTGGTGCAGGAAGCATTGCATGTCATGGGCATGTAGATGAAGGAAGTATCACTCTCTTTAGCATCTTATATTCTACTATCCTTAGTTAACCAGACCAATTGAGGCTGGAGCCACTAAGAAATCAAAGCCAATTTTAACTCACAGACAGTGGTAGTAGAAATCAGAGTGGAGACTACAACAACACTGGGAGCTACCGCTATGCTGCTGAGGATCCCCATCGCATGCCCTCAATACCCCTCAAAAAGCAACACATGTTTGGACGAGGTAAAAGAACACTCCTAAATAAACTGAAAAATATGGTGATTTATACTTCAATGATATATTTTAGTGAGATGGAATGCAACTGAAAGACAGGCCTAATTTTTCAATGTATTCAAGTTTTGTCTACATGAAAGGAAGGTCTGGCAAGAACTTCCTATTTGATTGCCATTTTGTGGAGATTTATATGCAGAGAGAGAGAAAAAAATCTATATATATGGTACCTTTCTCCCCAATAAAGGTGGAGCAGGAGGTCTTGGGGGTGGAAGCAGCAGTGGAGTTGGTAATGTGGGTGGATATGGAAGTCACTACCCTCAGCCACCAAGTCTACCAGTTATGGAGGGAGCCACAGCCCTTGACCCAGCTGAGATGAAGTACTCCTGCACCATGGACTTCCGTTCACAAGGTAAGCACTTCAGCATGTTGTGAGTGGCAAGGAGATAAGAAATATTAGTGTACAAATGTATTGGTGGGACACTCAAGGTCGACATGAATTTCCTTTGTCTTCAGATAAGGGGTATTTTTTTCAGTATTTTCAAGATGCTCCTGTGAGTGGCATGTTACAAATATCTATTAGTCAGTGGAATGTGTTCCCTCTATATTTGGCTGTTGCTTTCTTTATTTCCTGAAAAAGTTACTGATGAACAATAGAACAGTAGAATGGTAAAGTAATCTCCCTCATTTCATATATCTATTTCACACAAGAAGTGTTAATTGTACAGGAAATTGCTATTTGCCACTGCTGTTCCTTCATTATGAGTCAAATTTTTAAAGGATATGGACCATACTGACCATATGCCATAGTAATTCCTTACTGGGGTAAGGTGGG
>CM035183.1:6020888-6058525 GCA_020233015.1 Callinectes sapidus | reverse complement strand
AGGAGGAGCGATAAAAAGAGATGGCTGAGACGAACGACTACTACACGTAAGGGAAAAAGGCGGTGATATAACTGTACTGTAAAACTCCATCGGATTACTATATTTCCTGTCTGTCCTCTCGCCCTAACAATAACAAAGGACAACGGCTTCCTTCCCGCTCCGCCCACTGTGGCTTTGTCCCGCCTTCTCGTCCCTATAGTAATGTTCTCGCTCTCTGCCATCGCCACAATACACTCCTCTATTAATTTCATGACAGTGGTTATGGTATGTAAAAGACGTTGGCAATGTATTTCTAATGGATTTTCTCTAATAATAATCAGAAAGAAAAGAGTTAGTGTAAGATCGTCACCATTTTTATACTATTTTAAGTTGAAAGCAGACTGGAGAGAGACAGAATGTCACTCTAATCACTGCCACCACCACCACCACCACTACTACTACTACTACTTTTAGTAACACTAGCCTGCTCTCCAGTCATCAGACACCAGCATCACCATTACACGATGATGGTGAGTTGCGTGCGAGCGTGTGGTGAGTGCGCCGCCATGATGGTGATGGGCGGTAATGTTGGTGGGGAGTGAGCCTCTTCCGCAGGCTGGGGCGGTGAGGCGTGGGCGTGAGTCAATTAATATGGTGTCTGTGGTGGGCGGCGCGGTCACGTCCCTGCACGCTCGGCCGCGCCCCGCCGATCCTGACAAATGTCTAATTTCTACCCAAGCGACAGTGAATCGCGAACCAATTTGTGCTGTGGTCAGACATTACCGCCCATCACCATCATGGCGGCGCACTCACCACACGCTCGCACGCAACTCACCATCATCGTGTAATGGTGATGCTGGTGTCTGATGACTGGAGAGCAGGCTAGTGTTACTAAAAGTAGTAGTAGTAGTAGTGGTGGTGGTGGTGGTGGCAGTGATTAGAGTGACATTCTGTCTCTCTCCAGTCTGCTTTCAACTTAAAATAGTATAAAAATGGTGACGATCTTACACTAACTCTTTTCTTTCTGATTATTATTAGAGAAAATCCATTAGAAATACATTGCCAACGTCTTTTACATACCATAACCACTGTCATGAAATTAATAGAGGAGTGTATTGTGGCGATGGCAGAGAGCGAGAACATTACTATAGGGACGAGAAGGCGGGACAAAGCCACAGTGGGCGGAGCGGGAAGGAAGCCGTTGTCCTTTGTTATTGTTAGGGCGAGAGGACAGACAGGAAATATAGTAATCCGATGGAGTTTTACAGTACAGTTATATCACCGCCTTTTTCCCTTACGTGTAGTAGTCGTTCGTCTCAGCCATCTCTTTTTATCGCTCCTCCTTCCCTCCCTTCCTTCCTTCGTGTGGTTTCTCTCACTAATCCCTTTCCCTTATCTTCTATTCATCCCTCCTTTATCAGTTTTGTCTCTCATAAGTTCTTCCATGTCCTTGTTTTATTCTCGCATTCTTAAGTTTTCATATAAGCGTTTTCTCCACTTCGTTTTATCTTTTTATTTATTTTTTTCTCGCAAACATTTATTTATTAGCCTATGTCTCCGCTAATTTCCTTCCCACGTCGCTATCCTTGTGTTTATTTCCATCCCCTCTCAAAATTTTATTCATCTTTTTGTTAATAATAAGCGAAGTCTTCGAGTGACTCACGCTTATTGGGTTACTTGGCTGCAAGGGTCATCCGTTTGCACTGGACTGTTACTATTGCTTCATCACTCACCCACCACCACTACCTCCACTACCTCTCTCCTCTCGCTTCTTCGGACATCACTATAGCACCAAACGCTTCACACCATCTTGTCCTCATCCCACACACACACACACACACACACACACACACACCTCTTGGTGTGTGTCTAGCCCCTGTTCACCCACACAGCAGCAAGTTAAGTACGGAATGTAAGTCGAGGGGTTGTGGCCTCGCTATCTGGTGTGTAGTGTGTGATGTGGTTTCAGCCATACTCGAAGCTCCGTAGGGAAAAGGCAGGCGACCGTTAATTGCACACACACACACACACACACACACACACACACACACACACACACACCATTAGAAACAGAAATATTCTTGATAACCCAGCTTATCTTTTCTTTGGCTTTTGAAAAATTAATAATGAGTACTAGTTGATCTGAGTGGAACTATATTCGTTTTTGGGGTGTTTTGATGGTGGTGATATGATTATATTGTTACTGTTGTTTCTGCCACTCTTCCTGTTGCTGCTGATATTATTATTGCTGTTGTTGCTGCGGTTGCTGCAATAGTAATAATGATGATGATGATGATTATGGTGATAATAATGATAATAATAATGATAATAATAATACTTAAATAGTGATATTAATAAGGGCATTTTTATCATCCTTAACATTGCTATTACCAGTGTATGTAGATTAATACATAGATTTTAAGACAATAAATCAAATTCATTGATAGGGAAGATAGTAAGTGAGGAGACTGACACATGTGCAGCCTTACTGGCTTCATGTATGTCATTCTTATCATCTCACAGCCTCCCTCATGTCCTTATATTGTTATTAGGCAATGATAATTACTCCTAGTGAGATCACAAGCACTGAATGATGAGGTGCTCATGAACTTATCTATGACCCACCTGTAACCCCCCTTATCCCTTTTGTCTCAACACACAAGGATGCAGTCACAGCAAGGCCTTTAAACTCTACTCTTTTCCTTCTTACAACTCTACATGGATTTAAGACATAAACACACACACACACACACACACACACACACACACACACACACACACACACACACACACACACACACACACACACACCAGATTCAAAATGTAATCTTTTTTGGTTCTTTTCTTTGGTGATAGCACCTCCTTGGATTTATAATTTGGCTACTGCTCCTCTTGTGTAAGAAATACTAGCTGGTTGTTTACACTGACTGTGCATTCTCCCTTGTTCATGTCGGTTTGTCCCCACAGGGTCGGCTGGGCAGCCTGGTCCGGGGCGGGGAGATGGAGCGATGGCAGGAGGTGGTGCAGTACTTAGGTCTGCCCAACCCCCACCACACCCAGGCCCCCCACACGCCCATGGCCGCCCACGGAACCTCACCCACCCACTCCCACGGGCATGGGCCACCTCTCCACCACCCTCATGCCCTCTACCCATCACATGAGACCTCACCGTCCACACCTGCCGCGCCAGTGCCCAGGGGTGTGCTGCTCAACAATGCCACCCTTCCACCACCAATGCCAGATCCTATGACCCACAACATCACCTACACCAACAGCATGGGTGAGTGCAGTGTCTTTGTTTATTTTGTTTTCTATTTCCAGTACATTCAGAAATGCTCTCCTCTTTCACTATAAGTATCTTCAAAGACCATAAAGATGATTACCCTCATTCTCAAAAGTGTCTCTGCTGTTGATAATTTAGAAATCTTGCTAATCTATCATTAAAAATGTAAAAACTCTTAAAGATCCATTTCACTCTACCTAGACCCTATTGGAAGTAGTGAGGATACATACAGAGGTATTTCAGAACATAGTCATAGGTGAATGTTTTGTTATAGTGGAATTGTATAAATGCTCATCTCCATCACCCTGTATAGCATCAAGTGAGATATTATAATGGTTGTTTGTAGTAATTGTTGAATTGTGTCCTTACAGGTGCCTCAAGCCATCTCGTGACAAGCAGCATGAACCTCACCAACAGTTCTGATCTAGCCGGCAGTGACCACAGTCAGTATAAGATGGAAGCCACCACTACCCTTCCATCAGAGATGATGTACTACCAGGTATGGTAAAGAGATTCCCCCCTCATTTATATTTTATTATTTGAATAAAGATAAAACAACAATTCTATAAGACAGTCATAAGCAGAAGTTGAGTAACCTTCTCCATTTGCTTCCATTGTGTTCTGCATTTTCCTTCAATCTTAAATCCTTATTTGCTGGACCATTTCCTAAGTGACTGGGACTTTAACAATTCCATTATTCTTTGCTATGTTTTCTAAAAAGACTTAAGATCAAGAAAGCACTGCAGAGAATGGAAGTCAGAATGGCAGGCTACTCTTATTACCTATGACTGTACAAATATATATAAAACAACAGTCTTGTAACTCATTTCAGAACAGAAGTCTTGATGGCTTTGAGATGAATGACACCACAGACAGACTCATATCTGATGTTCTCTCAGCAGAGGTAGACTGCTTGTCATGATGAACATGTTCCTAGATAAAAACTTTTAACACCATGGCACATGACTGAACTTGTGGTATTGTGTGGACAGACATTAGACTAAACTCAACTTCTATATAACCTGAATTTAGGAGTTTCAATGGAGAATAAACATAGAATCCATTTGTACTGAATCTTCCTATAATCCATTAGAACCAGATGAATGTACTATTTTAGAGTGTGGTCAAGGAATAGATAATCTGCCTTAAATAGGTACCACTGACCCTCAAGAGTGAAGAAAAGATTCTGATTCACAGCATGATGTCATATTAGCATGTACAGACCCTAATACCTACCATAGACTGTTAGAGGGTGTGTGAAATACCAATGGTTTTGCACCTTATGTGATATTTACAGTGTGAAGACTAATCATTTAATACCCCATGAATCCATTTGACACTATAGAAGGATCAAGATCCCTTAGTCACTGACATGAATATGTGACAACATATGAGAATATATTTTGTGATGGCTGTATAAATTTATGAATGAATACCCTTCAGAACACAAGTACGGAAATGAACCAGACAACAGACGGACTGCTGTCATCCATCCTCAATGACGAGGCGCTGGGTCTGATGGAGATGGCTATGAGTGACTGTGAGTATCCACCTCCCACTCTCTGTACTACATTGTCCTCATCCTCACTGTCCTTAGGTGTGCTTCGTTCCAATATTTGGCATGGGATATAGGGAGATCAAGCTTTATACCTGTCAAAATTTGTAGGTCAAGGAAGTTCATTAAAGATTATGAGACATCATGAGTTTCAGTCAATCTTGTAGAAGTATAGCTATTAATGATGTGAGTATTTATATATCAATGACTGCCTCATTAAACACCATTTACATCAGCTACTGCACTAACACCTGCTTTCTGTTAAACATTTCAATATAGAAGCCATTGAAAATACTAAAAGACCCTGATGGTAGTAATTGAGGAACTACAGTGCATACCACCTAAATAGCTGCAATATTTTTTTTATAATGGGGATAGTATGAAAATAGTGGGTCATTTAATGAGTTTTTGTCTGTATCTACCGTATTAATTTGTCTTGATTCTACTTTATATGCATCTGAAAGATTGCATCAGCCTGCATGACCAATACCAATCCCAAATTCCTTGCATTCATTATGTAACTTATCTAAACTATCTCAACCCCAACTATTCTTCTCACTTGCACCATTTTGTATGTGATATGTACCTCACCCTGTCCTCAGTGATCGCATTCAACATTTATTACTTCCGTGTTATGTCCTAAGTCTTGTCAACTCTGACAGGAGCCTGCATAATACCAACTCCATCAAGCAAACTTGCCACCAACTTTTCATGTCACATTGGGCAATCAGAATCTTATATATATTTATTTTTCTAAGCTTAACAGATTATTATTAAAATTACATTAGTGGGGATAAAAAAAAAAATGGTTGTGGAGTACAGAGCTTGGAAACAAAAGAAAAGTAAAAATAGCTTAAAGTATATTTTGTGAGATGCTTAAGATTATTAGTACATATACCATCCTGATACCCTATAACTCCTGATTGACAGGCAAGCCAACATTTTAAAGTTGTTAATGAAGTTGTAAATCACCATGTGTAATGTTTATCGTACTTATCATTAGAGATGTGACATTCTTTAAGGTACCTACCTACTTATTTAGAAACATTCTTTATCCCTAGACTGAGATTACTGTGCACAAGCTTCCCTGATCATTTCATGTGTATGATTTTCATTTTTAATCCCATTCACAAAAGAATACAAATAAGTTAAATGGCATAAGATCATACTAATGTTTAGAACTTGTATGGACCTGTAGATCTAACCACTTGCAGAATAAAGGAAACATGTTAGTGGATATATGAACGCTTCTTATAACTTATCTCACATTAAATCACTACATATTCGATGAGGTGATCCATTTCCTGGTTTACTGCAGCAAGAACTCTGATATCTATGACACTTCTCCCCTAAACTAGCTCTAATGCTCTTGTCGAGAAGATAGCTAGTCATCTCTTATTATTTTCTCCAAGCTGTGGTAATCTTTTTTCTCTTTTATGTTATTAATCATTGCTTAGTGTATGTTGCCAACTTGCATGAATGAACTAATGTTTTGTTGCTGATTCTGTCATCCGTTATGCTATGTTGTATGAAATTACATTTGTATGTTACCCTTGTCTTTTGGAACAGAAATAATTGTTCTGTGTATGAAATTTAGCATGACTCCACTCCCTTGATCTCAAGCAGGAGTTTATATATGTTGATATCGTTAATCAGAAAATATATATATATATATATTATGTAGATAATTTAAGATTTTTGTGGGGCTCACTTATCTAACTTTATATGATTTCTATATCACCCTAAGTGATTAAGTGTAGCTTTTTTTTAAGTCATAATGGGTGTTTTTATACTAGTTACTTGGTGACAGTTTAGTAAATTTGCCTTAAGTGTTGGGCTAAGATAAGGTAGAAGATGTCATGTCAAGCAGAGAGCATAACTACAGCATCAGTGTTATTGCCGGGCACAGCTGGGTGTGCGCTACCTCAGCTGAGTGGTGAGGATGGTGTGGACGTCTCCAGTGACTCAGCGGTGTCTTCCCTTAGTCCTGACGAGCCCTGGAGCTCACTCGACCACACTACACAGCCCTCAGGTACACACCCCTCACATACACTAACACCACCACCACACAGCTGCTGCACACATCATGATAATAAATAACACGTCACTTACTAAACAGTTTGGTACAGAACGTGTGAATCCTGTGTTACATTTTTTAAAAGGTTAGCTTTGTATTTTCTCTATGTTCAAACTGCTCAATAAAGTATATAATGAAGATGATATCCCTATGAGTTATACATATAGTGTAAAACAAAGTCAAGTGAACCACTACTCCTCATTATGCAAGTTGGCAATTTATATTCTGAAATATGTATTCTTATTTAGTATTGATTTTCCCTTCACTTGATCACATTTTCACTCATCCTCTTGTACTTGACAGTTTCTCACACCTTTGCATTTATTCATTGGTGCAGGAAGCATTGCATGTCATGGGCATGTAGATGAAGGAAGTATCACTCTCTTTAGCATCTTATATTCTACTATCCTTAGTTAACCAGACCAATTGAGGCTGGAGCCACTAAGAAATCAAAGCCAATTTTAACTCACAGACAGTGGTAGTAGAAATCAGAGTGGAGACTACAACAACACTGGGAGCTACCGCTATGCTGCTGAGGATCCCCATCGCATGCCCTCAATACCCCTCAAAAAGCAACACATGTTTGGACGAGGTAAAAGAACACTCCTAAATAAACTGAAAAATATGGTGATTTATACTTCAATGATATATTTTAGTGAGATGGAATGCAACTGAAAGACAGGCCTAATTTTTCAATGTATTCAAGTTTTGTCTACATGAAAGGAAGGTCTGGCAAGAACTTCCTATTTGATTGCCATTTTGTGGAGATTTATATGCAGAGAGAGAGAAAAAAATCTATATATATGGTACCTTTCTCCCCAATAAAGGTGGAGCAGGAGGTCTTGGGGGTGGAAGCAGCAGTGGAGTTGGTAATGTGGGTGGATATGGAAGTCACTACCCTCAGCCACCAAGTCTACCAGTTATGGAGGGAGCCACAGCCCTTGACCCAGCTGAGATGAAGTACTCCTGCACCATGGACTTCCGTTCACAAGGTAAGCACTTCAGCATGTTGTGAGTGGCAAGGAGATAAGAAATATTAGTGTACAAATGTATTGGTGGGACACTCAAGGTCGACATGAATTTCCTTTGTCTTCAGATAAGGGGTATTTTTTTCAGTATTTTCAAGATGCTCCTGTGAGTGGCATGTTACAAATATCTATTAGTCAGTGGAATGTGTTCCCTCTATATTTGGCTGTTGCTTTCTTTATTTCCTGAAAAAGTTACTGATGAACAATAGAACAGTAGAATGGTAAAGTAATCTCCCTCATTTCATATATCTATTTCACACAAGAAGTGTTAATTGTACAGGAAATTGCTATTTGCCACTGCTGTTCCTTCATTATGAGTCAAATTTTTAAAGGATATGGACCATACTGACCATATGCCATAGTAATTCCTTACTGGGGTAAGGTGGGGGGCGGGTATTTTGACTGAGGGGGGAACACCAACCAAATACACTTTGGTATGATAACTAAGTATTTCAACTTAAGCGCTGCCACTCATGACCAACACAGCACCCATCCTAGAGAACAACACATGAGCAACAGGCTTCTGCCATTACAGCATATGCATTTACCAGTTAATAAAATTGATATTTTGGATGTCTGTTGTTATTTTCATAGTTTTCGTTAGACTGTCACATCTGTGAACATGATGTGATTATTTTGAGTTAGGTTGCAGTACAATATTTAGCCTTATTGATATGTTTTCATGTGAAATGAAAAGTATCCTTTTGAATGGCTGGCGTGGCATTGTTGTGAAAAAAATTGGTGGTGTGGGGGAACATCTGCCATCTGGTAACCATCAAGGGTGCCACCAAGAAGCAGGCTGGCTTTGTTGAAGTGTACCACCCTCCTCCCCCTTCTGATTGCCTTCTGAGTCTATACTGTAGAAGTCTACAGGATAAGGGTTTTTTTTGTCAAATCAATTATTTTTTTTCAAATTAATATTTATTTTTTGTGCTTATCTTTCATTTCATCATGTTATCATGATGAAGGGTGGCTACACTTATCATATATATTGGTTTCAGGAAAAAATACAATAATGTTTTTGTTTAATAAGCTCCAAAAATAAGGAATGATGTTCCCCTGTGGTAGGGGAACACCGACCAGGTCCAAAAAAATTTTAAAGTTCCAAAAATGCCACTTAGAAAGTTTTCTAAGTTGAGGATCTGTAAGTATATCTTAGGTGGGCCATGTTGTGAAGTTTGGGGCACAGTGTGTGCTCTCTCAGATACAATATGGAATTTTTATGTAGTTTTTTTTTCTAATAATAGGTTGGTGTACACCCATCTCACTTCATAGGATAAATTAACACCTGCAAGTAATATAATATACTTTTTAAAAGTTTACCACTAATTGTCCTCCTCTTAGTCTGTAACCTTACACTTATAATGAAATTATGTAAGGTATGGCCACTTAACAAAGTATTTGTATAAATCCTGGAGTCAGCGCTATTTACTATACATATGAGAAATCTGGTGAATTTGAGAGAGAGAGAGAGAGAGAGAGAGAGAGAGAGAGAGAGAGAGAGAGAGAGAGAGAGAGAGAGAGAGAGAGAGTTCAGTACGTTTCTAATTAAATGCTGCCCATGTCAAAAAAACGTGACTGTGCAACAAGACGCTATATCAGTGATTCCCAATCTTTTGACCTCGGAGGAACCAACCAACCAACCAATCAATCAATCCGGGGTTCCAAGGAACCCCGGGAGAATTACTGCGCTGTACATTAGTAACCAATGTTATTGGTTTTCGTTGTATCTATATTCATACCGATGACGTGATATGTTAGCAGCAGAAGCTACTGTTGCTGCTATTTGATATACAGCGGTGTTTTTTTTTTTTTTTTCAAAATTAAACTACTTTACATCATTTTAAAGAAGCGAGGTGGCTATATGGAGATGTCTTATGTCCATAATGAAGGGCCGTGTGTAAGCATGTCAAGATGTCATGATGTACAGCACACACTGTAATGAATATCATACGCTATTAATGCAGCGTAGTATGTTGAATAACAAGAGACTGCGTGTTCCCTCCACTGGGAACTGCATTGCATCATCGCGAGTCCGCGAGTGTGTCTGCACTAAGACAATGGTGAAGTGAAGTGGGTTTTCGAAAAGGTGTTTGTGTTTTAAGGATTTTTTTTTTTTACTCTGCATCATTAATAGGAATACGATATCTGAGAGTAATAATTCGATAGTGTAGCCTTAGAAAATGCTTCATATGAATCAAAATTGCATTTTAAAATACGGCTGACAGCATAGCTATGCCTATCCAATTGTGTAAATCTACAGTGAAACCTCGTTATCGCATCAATTCCCAGGCGTGCAGGGAGGGGATGCTTGGGAGAGAGGCTTGCATCGCCACGGTCTGGGTTTGCTAACTTGCCAAGTGAGGATGACTCAGTAACAGTGTGGTTATGGAGGCCACGGCCAGGCGGCGCCACCACCTCACACCACCATCACCCACTACCAGCGCTACTACACTTTGCCACTAACTTTATTCCCACACATTAAATACCACAACCGCACTTCTATTTAAATCCAAACCCCCGTTATATCTCCCTGCATGTAAAGAATATAAGGTACTTTTTGGACAGAAATACTGCGGTTATGAGAATGCGAAATAATAGTATCTGGTAGCTGACTGTGCCGAGTGAAGGTAAACATCAACAGTGTGGCGGCGGCTGTGTGTGGTGGCGGCGGTGGTGGTGGTGAATGTGGTGTGAGTCCTGAGACTGTGGTGATCTGCCGGAACACTGTCCCTAGAACTGTATTAGAGTGACATTAGTGACGTGTGAGATGTGTGGAGGATGAAAGGATGGTGTGCGGAAGAGAGAAGGAAGCTGGAGGAGTGGAACAGGACTGCCTTGCCTTATAAATAACCTTGTCTGGCGCGGCGGTGTGTGTGTGTGTGTGTGTCTGTCTGTCTGTTTGTCTGATGCTAGGAAACTGCTGTTGCTGCTTCACTGTTACGTTTTCTGTCGTATTCAAGGTATTTTCGGTACTTTCTACCTGCAATGGGATCCGCAGTAAAGATGTAACAATTTTGAAGTAGAGACATTGTGGTCATAATAATTGGTACTTTTTTCTGCTGGAAAGAAGTATGTAACGCACAGGGTTAAAAGTTTGCTATTACTTGTTTTGACAGATCTGATAGAATAGATGAAAATAAGTAATCAAGGGACTAATGAAATATTGTTTGTGAACAGTAAAATAAATTGTCACTACAAATATAAAGCACTGCGGCATTAGTGTGTCATGTAAAAGTAAGGCTGTACATTTATTGATTTGAATGTAGGGAGGCAAGGGATCAGTTGTGTGTAAAGTGTGATGATGCCTTGAGTGTATGGCCAGGATGGGCGGCAGTGATGACAGCCCACCTGCCGCTGGACAGATTCAGGTGCGGGAATCTTTCAGTTTTTTCAACACCTTTGCTAAATTAGTCCCAGGTAAATATGATTCAGAATATTTTTGTTTGTTTTCTTAAATATATGATAATTATTATAGTACAATGAGTGAGGATGGTATCCTTAGTGTATAAGAATAATTGGCTAAATGTTTCAATATTCATATGTATTTTGCATATGTAATTTGATATGGCCAGTCTTGGTGAGACAGCCATGTATGTCTATTATGTTTGATTTTAAGGCTTTGTCCACCACTGACAAGCAGAGTTTATGACAGTGTACTGGTGATGCTGAGATGTTGGTGCTGGGAGTTCTTTTTATGTGCAGTCTTTGTCTCCACTAAACCAAACTAAATATTTTCAATTAGACAAGGTCTTGATGTTACTATTTATCTTACAGTTGATGAGCTTGTGGATTCACGAACTGGGCTGTATAATGAGAATAAAAACTCAAAATGAGTAGTGCAGCGTAGCGTGGTGAACATCACCATGGTTGATTGCAACTTTGTAAATGCACAGTATTTTCAGTTTTTTTTTATTATTATCATTATTTATTTTATTGAGAGAGAGAGAGTAAAGTATTATACAATGGAGCAGATTCACATATTAGGGAATTAATGACTTCATTTTGTTTCATTTGATACATGCATGAGGCAACACAAATCACTCCATGGTTGTATTTGAAGTAGCATGATCCCCACAGCAGCACAAAGATTGGTATTCCTTATCTTGAGATGCATTAGCACACAAAGGAGTTTTTTAACAAGTGTTGCTTTGTTCATGTTTCAATACAATGGGACAAAACAGCATTGCAATGGCTGGATATTGCTAGATATTTTACACAGCTACACTGGTGCTAGTACTCATCTTTTAGTAGTTACGTCTGCTATCTTATAGTGAGATATACTTTCCAGAGTGGTGAGAATCGGTATTCAGCCAGTTGTGTAGAGGTTGGGGAGTGTTTAGTGCAAACCATAAGCATTCATTTAGTTGTAAGGGAAGAAAACATTCACAGAGAACTGGATGTAGCATATAAGAATCAGAACATGTTTTTTTTACCTACTGTGTTTTGACTGTGTGTGTACATAAACACGTTGTTTAAATGGTAGTTGAATTAGATACTTGTGTTGCAGAAGTGTCAGGATCTTCTGTGGAGCATGTGCAGCACAACCATACCTACCACATGTCCCCAGAGGGACCATCAGGCCTGTCACGACCCACCTCCAGGGACAAACAGAAAAGTAAGCAGTCTGGCCTTACACATATGTAGAAATTCTTATGTATTGAACATTATGTACCGATCTGCTTTTGTGAGAGTGGATAGGGGGCATTGCATTGTTTATATGTGCATCTACATGTAATGACGTCATTTGTTTACATGACAGATCGGAAAAATGAGAGTGAACGGACCCTGTCCAGAGATGAGAAGCGAGCCCGGGCCATGAACCTTCCCATCACATGCGATGACATCATCAACCTGCCGATGGACGAGTTCAATGAGCGGATCTCCAAATATGACTTGACGGAGGCACAGCTTTCACTAATCAGAGACATTCGGCGCCGTGGAAAAAACAAGGTGCATGTTAATTCCATGTTGTATTTATGCACAATTTATAACACTTTTAGTGTGAGATCTTGGTGCAGGAAAGTGTGCTTATCATTTAAATGATTGTACTGAAACATTGAAAATGTAATTATGTTTTTTAATTTAAGATTAGATCCTTGACTTGATGCTTGTCTCCACTTGGCAGAGAAGGAAGATACTATACTAATTAGTAATGAAATGTGTGGGAGAAAATCAGATGTATATTATCTCTTTATTGAGAGGAAATTTATATTTAGTGGTGATACGAAGCATTAGTCAGAAGATTGTGGGAACATATTGTACAATTTTATAAAGGGATTTTCTTGACTTGCATCTGACTTCTATTTTTCATTGGTAAGGTTGCAGCCCAGAACTGCCGGAAGCGTAAGCTGGACCAAATTCTACACCTGGCTGATGAAGTGAAGGCCATTCAGAGTCGCAAGAATGATCTCTATAAGGAGTATGAATACCTAAACCTTGAACGGAACCGCATCAAGAACAAGTTTTCTTTGTTGTATCGTCACATATTCCAGGTACAGCACCTCACTGTCTTGTTAGCTTATCCACTCTTGATCCCCTATTCATAGTCTTAGCACATTAATACTTTTCTACTTTTCTATTGTTATTGTTCTTCTTTTTATTATTAGAGGTATTGTACAGCATACTCAAGTGGAAAAATTAATAATACTATATTTACTCTATTATGTAAATTTGTACACACAAGCTGAAACTGGTTACAGAGCACTTACTTTAAAAAAATCAATGTTGTACTAAAGCATAGAAATGTCCAACATTTACACTAAAATGCATTAGGATTAGGTGAAAGTATTTAAAATTTCAGTCAAATAAGAAGTGACTCAGAACATAAAGAAAGAAATGTTCAAGTTGAAGACTTAGTGTTAATGTTGTGTTGCAGAGTCTCCGGGATCCTGATGGGAATCCATACTCACCACATGAATACTCACTGCAGCAGTCAGCAGATGGCAGTATCCTCCTTGTGCCACGTTCCTCGCCAGGTCACTCTGTGGACCCCAATTCTGGTAATAAACAAAGAGGCAAGGATGATGCCAAGCAGTGAATTTTGCCTTGGTAGACAAATATGTGTTAGTACCATTTTTCCCAAACTGTACTTCTCTACCTCAGTGAAACTCAAACTGAGTCTGAAATACCACTCTGTGACGTCAAGATCATTTGGCAAAAGTTTATGATTTCCTTTGTGTTCTGTATGTCTGCATGCAGAGGCAGTCATTGTCAAAAAAATTAGTCTGGAGATGGTTTTAGATGTTTTGGTGTACACTGTGTAGAGTGTCTTCTATCTAGTGAGTTATAGCTTATTGAGCATCAAGTTTAAGTTATGCCTTTGTTGTGCATTGCTAAGGAACTTGTATCTAGACTATAGCAAACTTGATGGAAACAGCAAGACTACTTGGTAGTTAAGTCCCCCCCCCCCCAGTTTACAAAGGCTGTGATGAGAACTCATGAGTGAAGCACTTTTATGTATAGATCATGTTGTATTATAGTTTTGTATGTTTTGCATTGTTGTCTTCATATCCAGTTGGCATCAATGTATGATTTAATATTCAAAAATTTGCTGTCATCTTTGATACCTCCTCTGAGAAGTCAGTTGCCCACAGCTATTTTTAGTCATAACACCATACATAGCTGTATGTCACTTCTTTAAAAGGTTGGGCAAGTGTAATTTGATTTTGTATAAATTCTTTATGAGGCATTAAATATAGGAGAGGTGTAAACACTAGTACTAGGTACTTTTTTGAGTTATTGAAGGTTAAAGTTGGGAAAGCTGCAGTGATGTAATGTTGTGATCCATTAATGATTGTCATACATCAATACATTTGTCTTGAGTCTTGACTAATAATTTTAGTGACATACACCATTTATTTTATGAAAGAAAAATTAAATTGAATATACATAAAGAATAAGTTTGCCGTCTTAGGCCTACACAATATTATAGATTAATTTTGAAATTTGTTAGCATATAGCTTGGCTTGCTGCAGTTTGGTAATCAATTGTAAGAGAAGTTTTGATGCCTTCCAACTCGTACACAAATTTTTATGGATTTATAAAATGCAAATTTCATGCTGATTCAAATACCAACTTCTTTCACTTGAAATTAGTAAATATCTGGTAAAGGAGAGGTCTGACAACAATCTTCCACCTGTACCTCAGAGTGGTTACACCTCTCTTGCATTGAATGCTTCTTATGAAATAGGGAGGAAACATGACTCTGAGGAATCCCTAACATGAAATGATCTCAGCTTGACTTTTGCAAAATTTCACATTTACCTCTTGTGATCACTAGCTAGCAGTGTCTAGGGCTGGTGTGTTCCCTCTGGGTGAAGTACTGAGGCTTTTGATCGCTTGAATTTTTCACTTCAACATTCAAGCTGATGTTTTATAAGTCATGTAATAGTTCTCAGGTAAAAAAAAGAAAACTTATTAGTTGTCATTGACTTGTTCTTCACATTACAATCATTAGAAAACACTATAACCTGCTTCACTACCTTTGACAGCCTGTTATGTTACAGAGACTGTAACCTAAAATGTATGTACATGATTTATAAACGTTACGAAGAATCAAATAATGAGGTTATGCACCCCACCATTTTGCTTGAAGGAGTAAAAGTGAATATGGTAAAAATAAGTACAAGAATATTATTTAAAGCAAATATTTTTTCAGGTTTAGGACATGCTTGTGGTATTTGGACTCACTCCATGTGTTTGTATGAAGTTCACTATTCAAAACCATATATTATAATTTTGCTATGATTAAGTTAGACTTTTATAAACTTTATGGTAGTATGCCTTTCTGTTATCTAGAAAGGAGGATATATATATATATATATATATATATATATATATATATATATATATATATATATATATATATATATATATATATATATATATACCAGTTCATTGCCATGAAGCTTTATATATACTACATACATATATGTACACACACACACACACACACACACACACACACACACACACACACACACACACACACACACAACACAACACAACACAACACAACACACACACACACCAAGAAGAGTGCAAATACTAATATAAGAGAGGATGCACTGTTCTGCAACTGCAGGTCTATGCTGCTTGGTACCAACATTGTTGCACTTTATAACCATAATACCTCCTAACAGATAACTGCCTGAAAATGTAGTCACTGTAGTATATATTAGAGTTTTTAAATTCTTTCAATTGATCTATGTGGCCTTGCAGCATCTTCTAGACGTAGATGCAGATACTTTCTTTTTATTGTAATTACAATTGAGAGGTTAAATTTCCTTTAATAGTAATTTTAGAAATACTTTTTCTAAAGCCTGTACATGAAATGTCAATACGTATATATTAACTTGGTTAATGGTGGGTTTTATAAATGGCAATTAGTTTGGGACTTAAGCTCTAAACTTCCCAAACATATTAAATGAATAGTTATATATTCATATAGGGTAACTTTACCAATTCAGGATATGATAAACATGCATAGGTTTTGAAGTTTGCAAGTGAATTAAAGGAAGCTTATCTCCATTCACTCACTATCTATGGTTTGCAAAGGTGTGTGTAGCTATGATAAAAACTCATTCATAATGGCTGCTTCAGTAATTTGTTTTAACACTTGTAGATCTGGTGGATGGATAACATATATGTCAAAGTACTGAAATTTCATGATAATATAATATTAGGGCAGAGTGTTCTGTTTTTATTTGTTTTGTCTATCACAGTTAGGTATCTTTCAGACAGAGAGGAATTCTTCTGAATTTTAACTGTGCATTATTTTTTTGTTGAATTTGATTATCAGTATCTCTATTAACAAAAATAATAGCTTGTCAGCTTGTCTGAATTGGCAGCAGAAAATTTCATCATGAGATTTGAGTATGTAGTTGTGAGTGTCTCCATGAATATAGAACGCTGGATCTGGTTGGCTCAAGTGACAGTGTTGGAGTGGTGGTCATGTGGTTAGGAGCTCAGTACAGTCTTGGGATGAACTCTGTCTGGATCTTGTGACTTTTGTTGCCTGGATGGACTCTGGATCATGTGACCTCTATTGCCTGGCTCTTGGGATTTAATGAAAATAAGTGTAACTGTATCTTTGATACTGAATGAGCCTTTATCATAAGTTCAGCATACATATATACATGTTATTTGATGTATGTATACAGCATAATGATAATGATACATGTATAGATGATGTTGCTTGCACACATCCACCAAAGTGTATATACAGATCCTGCTACAATACGCATACATTCGAAGTGTGTGTGTCAGTTTAGAACACAGTGCACATGTATATATTCCCACCACATTCATTTGATCTATGCATTTTCACGGTCTTAACAGACACACATTTTATCATGTCTCAAGGAGCTTGGAAGGGTATTATTTTATTGGGAGACCAGCACAAACACCCCCCTTTCAGTCCATTATGGTGGTATACTTGACAGTGCTCACACCTTTCCTCCTGGTTGAATGTTGTGTACATAGATATAATGCATTACTTTTACTACTAC
This sequence comes from Callinectes sapidus, assembly GCA_020233015.1. Taxonomy (NCBI): domain Eukaryota; kingdom Metazoa; phylum Arthropoda; class Malacostraca; order Decapoda; family Portunidae; genus Callinectes; species Callinectes sapidus. The sequence goes on along the minus strand of CM035183.1, from coordinate 6,041,091 downwards.
ATGAAGATGATGAGTGGTAGCATCAGTGATTATTGCCTGCTATGACTATTCCCTTTTTACTGTGAGCATGGAAGTGAAGACAGATGGATTACTGTGGTGTATGAATAGTTATGAAGATTTGATTGGTCAGTGTTCTAAGTTAACTTCCTGTATAACTTTTGTTTAAGGGATAAACTTTATCACAGCTGCTTTCCTATTTCTAATGACTCAAGTGAACATTTCACGTGTTACATCTGTATATCATGTAGAATTAACTTGAAATTTCTAAAATTATCGAGTGACTAATGCCTTGCATTGCTTATATTGCAAAAATAAAACTAACTGCCTAACTAAATTACATCTATGAAGTGAATTATATATTTAAATGTAATTTGAATCAAGAATCAAGTATTGAATATTGTAGCATATTTCATCTTATCTTTTCATATCTTTTGACAAAATTGCTCAGTGAAGTGAAAGATATTTTGGTTTTATCAGATATCAGTGTGCCTCCAGTGAGATTTGGACCAGCATGATACACCAAATTCATTGTTTACAACAATACTGTCTATGAATTATGAATGGTTGGTGTTCATCACATTATTGTCAAGATTAATTGGTTTGGGTGGAATTTCAGAGGTAGTAGTAATTCATATGTCAAAAGTTACAATACAAGAAGAATTGCACCAGTATGTGATTTCCCTTTCACTAATAAATCTTAAGTTAATTGAAGTAATGGCTATTCTATTAGTGGGTAAGGTTTTCTTTACTGCATGTTGAGATCAAGCACTTAAGCATAATTTCCAAATTCTAACCTAAACTTAAAGGTATGCTTATTTTTGCAAGTAAATTCTTTGATTTGTATACAAGGTCCACTGTAACAATATTTAAATTGAGTTAATTCTTCAGATCAACTTTGATAACTATTTTTTTACCAAGTGGACCATGCAGAAACTGGTGACTGGTTCCTTGGTTTCACCTCTTGAGATGTAGATAATATGTTTCCACCTTGACCATGGATCAAGTGTTTTATTTGTTGAAATGTCTGAATGATTCCTGAAGGTGAAGACTGAATCAGAAAAACTGCAAGAGCTTGTATTTTTATGTATGATATGGAAAGTGTTTTTAATAAAACATAAGTAGATTGCAGTCTTTCATTATCTGTGTATTCTCTTGATTCCTTGGTGCTGCTGCCCTGATTCATCTTTTACAGGTTTTCCAGGATATTTTGTTTAATTCTCTCTCTCTCTCTCTCTCTCTCTCTCTCTCTCTCTCTCTCTCTCTCTCTCTCTCTCTATATATATATATATATATATATATATATATATATATATATATCTATATATATATATATATATATATATATATATATATATATATATATATATATATCAGTAACATTTGAAAGTACTATCTTGTTTAATTCTATTTATATTTAACGATTTCCAAATATTACATTGAACAAGAGTGATACAAACAGCGCGGGCATAATGCGGTACATGGCGCGGGCCGTGTTTACATTCCCAGACCGAGACTTGCACTGAGGAAGCACGTGTTCAGTCCTCTCCCACACCTGGATATGTATACACGCCGCCAGCCATACACTCTCCAAAATATACTCTCATATATCTAAAGCATTCATAAACACATCCAGAACATGCCCATATACACCCAAACACATACCAAAGTGAAGCTTTACCTCCAAGCGGCACGACAAGTAAGGGTGAACCATCATTTCAAGCCACGTCAACATTACCACAACTCTCTCCAGTGTCTTTCGTTCATTTACTTAAGGTATTGTTAAGGCCATTCAATTATGTTTACATATGAGAGGGAAAAGAGTTGGAAATCTATCTATCTATCTAGAGCGTATAGAGTAAACAAACACTTACCAGTTACCAGTTATTGTTTCCTTCATTCACTTATTGTAAGCCAAACATATCTCATTATGGAGCAATTAGTCTAGCATTCATATCCCGTGGCCAAATATTCCCGAAATGGATTGATATTGGTGTGGTGAGAGAATAAAATCAATATGGTGGGGGCTGTCTCACTGATGTTGCCGCCTCTGGCCACAAGCTCCCCTCTCCCCACCCAGCAGCCAGCTCCATCCTGTCCATAGAAATACTTTATGGGCATATATCCTAACGATAATATTACGCTTCCAATGTATGTTTTTATGGTTTGTCAGTATTTTGTTACCTTTTAAGTGTTTTCTGTGCCTTTGGTAAATGATTGGTCCTGGATACCATGAAAGAATGGGTTAGTGTGTGTGTGTGTATTATAATGTGTGCTTTTTATAGAAATTTCTTTTTTCCTTTTTTTCTTATTTTGCATTTTTATTGTTGCTTTTTATGAGAATTCCTTTCTTTCTTTCTTCTTTTCTAATTTATAGTTTCTTTCTCATGATTGTTCATTCTTTGTCTCTTTGTTTTTCATGTATTTCTTCCATCTCCTTCACATTTAACCTTTTCTCTTTTTCTTATTTTTTCTTCTTATTTATTCTCAGCCTTTTTTTTTTCTCTCTCTATCTTTTTTTTTTTTTTTTATCTATACAAAGTGGGCATTTTCATGGGAATTTATGGGCTAAAGGAGACCATCTAATGGAGGTCTCCTATCTGCAAGCCCACCCACTAGAGGGCCGTTACCCAGAGTGGACGCCCAATTTTCACTCAGACCGTAGTCAGTATTCGAACCTATGCGCTCGGGGATCCCAAGGCCCCCGGAGCGCAAACGGTTCCACTGTACCACGGCGGCCCATTCTTTCATTTCAGTCACGCACCACTATACTGTCCACCTTCTTGATGCAAGAGTTGACCAGTACTCTCAGTCTCTCTCCACAATTCTATCAACCTCACTGATGCAAGAGTTAACCAGTACTCTGTCACTCACCACAATTCTGTCCACCTCACTAATCCAAGAGTTAACCAGTATTCTGTCACTCACCACTATTCTGTTAACCTCACTGATGCAAGAGTTAACCAGTACTCTCAGTCACTCACCACAATTCTGTCCACCTCCCTGATGCAACAGTTAACAATTACTCTCAGTTTCTTACCACTATTCTGTCCACTTCCCTAATGCAAGAATTAATCATTACTGTCACCCAAGCAGGTGATCCCCAAATCTGCCAATGAGGGGATGAACGAGCTCTTTGTGGCAGAGAACAAGTTGAGCCAGGCCAAGGAGGAGGTTGAGTCACTGCCCAGCATTACCATAACACTTCTTAACCTTCAGTGGCTTCAGATCCTGTCAGATGGCTGGGCTACTCACTCCTCTTAAAGCACTCATGAGGGAACAGAAGTTTTTGCAGGTATTGTGGCTGTTAAGGTATGTGAGGATTTGGATGTAGAGAGAGAGATTTTGTACATGTGATGTGTGAGAGTGAAGGAGTTAGTACTTGTGTGTGAGAAAGAGTGAGTTCCTGGAAGAGGAAGAAAGGTTTCTCTCTCTCTCTCTCTCTTTCTCTCTCTCTCTCTCTCTCTCTCTCTCTCTCTCTCTCTCTCTCTCTCTCTCTCTCTCTCTCTCTCTCTCTCTCTCTCTCTCTCTCTCTCTCTCTCTCTCTCTCTCTCTCTCTCTCTCTCTCTCTCCTGCAAATGCTCTCATTAAAGAATCTTGTATTTTTATTTTTAGGGGGTATCTATTTTAATGGTCCTGGTGATGGATTGGCATTATTTCTGGCTTATTACAATATGACACACATGTTACTTTAGGCCAGAAAGGATACAATAATGCATTCCCCCCTTTCAAAACTGTCATACTGCAATGACCAACACTAATAATTAAGCAATGCACCATTGATTGACAAAACATAATGGCATCTAAGAAAATAAATTTGAAAAGATTATATATATCTCAGTATGACCAATGATGATTCCTGCTTGATCTTTCTATTCATATATCAACATTACTTCATTCATAGCTATCATAGCTATACTTATTTCTTCTATAGTTTCTATTTATCTACCTTACTTAACAGTACTACATAGAACTGCCTATCTGTCAACCCTACACTGAATCAAACCCCTTCAGTTCAAACCTTAACTACGACATTCCAAAGGCTCTATACAAGTCAATGTTGCACAGCCTTTTCGGCTTCCCATTATGTTTCTAGCGATAGATTAACACCACGAAAAACACTTGGGAACATGTGTTGATCTATGTGGCCTTTGAAAACAGACATGGTAAGAGAGTTAGTGAGTGAAGTGGGTTCTGTGTCTCTCATTCTCTGTTTCATTCTAGGCGTCATCTTGTCACATCAGCTTTCGTTCCTGAGATGAGAAGAGGCAAACCTTCCTTTATCTTCGCTATGGCTGCTAATGGAGGCAAAATAGAGGCTGGAGAGATGCAGGAAACAGTGGAGGGGTCTGCAGACACATTTGACAGGTATGTGTGTATTGAAAACAAAGGAAGGAGAAAGAGAGAGGAGTGAGGAAACTGTGTGTGCTGGAAGATGAAGAGAAGAATGAGGAGGAGAAGGACCTCTGTTCAGTGATTGTCTATCTGTGTGGAGTCAAGTTATACTATTTTTATTACTATGAACTGTTTGAAAACTTAAACTTGTCTTATATAAGTTTTTGTTTATGAGTCTTGAGTTTTACTGGTTTAGCAAGAGTAGAAGTGAGAGAAAAGATCTTTAGCATTGAGAGGAAGAAGAAATCTTTGCTTAAGATATGTGTAATTTCTATTTATAAATGTTTCTAATCTCTCTCTCCCTCTGTTATATATATATATATATATATATATATATATATATATATATATATATATATATATATATATATATATATATATATATAATGTGTGTGTGTGTGTGTGGCTTGCAAAGCCATTAAAAAGAGATAGGAAACAAATAGGAAAGCAAGAATAAAAAGACTCCCTACTCTTCTCTTCATTACTCCCCTTTCATATATATTAATATATATATATATATATATATATATATATGTAAGTTTTATCTTAATTTTTTCGGTGGTGGTCAGCCTATCATTGCCTGGAATTAAGTGAGTGGCTGCTGCTTGGCTCAACAGAAACCCGATTCATCTTCACTCGGTTGTATTTCTTTAATGATGCCTAAATAATATATATTTTTAAAGTTCTATAAATATTTAGGTAGTAGTAGTAATATTTTTAATAAAGTTGATGGTGTGGTATTTCTATTCCTTGGCAGCAACTTTGCAAAAATATTACTAAGTTTAAGGTGACTTGCTCATAGGTTCTGGGCGGTGGTAGTAATATTTTTAATAAAGTTGGTGTGTTATTTCTATTCCTTTGGAGCAACTTTGCAAAAATATTACAGAGTTTAAGGTGACTTTTGCTCAGTCTAATTTTTAGGGGTCTTCTTCCTTTACTAAGGGTATATAGAATTCCTTAGTTTGTAAATAAATAAGTTTTTTTTCATAAGGTATATATTTTTGGAAAAGTCAAAATTAGATACATAGCACATTTATTAAAAATACAACAAATTTTGTCCAGTCTTCAACACCACTGCCCCACACCAGCCTCTGAGTCTTGTGTACGTAAATTTTCCTCCTCACACGAATTTCTACTCTCAAAATCCATGTCAACAGCCCAATATTGGTGTTGGATCCAAGCCATTATCTCAGCAGTAAATTTGATGTTTCTGATAAAATAATGGTTGAAGTATTACATCAATTTTTGGAGAGTTAACATGGATTTTATGAACAAAAATTCATCTGGAAACAAACTAACATACTGAAAAACATCTCTTAAATGCATATTTTCCCCCCCAAGAAATTTCTCGTCTTAAATAAAATTTAACTAACCAAAATTCGTATTTTCTTTAAGCCATTATTTTCTCACCTGCTTCAAATTTTCTATTGATGATAATGGCCTAAGTACAACATCAATATTTGGAGAGTTGACATGGATTTTAAAAACAGAAATTCATCCAGAAAAAACCTACATTTTTAAAGATCTCTATTAAATATGTAACTTTTCCACAAACATTTCTTTTCTTAAAGTCAATGTTAACCTCCCAAAATTGTTGTACTTACATCATTATTCCATCAACAGCTTCAAATTTACTAGAGATAATGACCTAAGTACAACATTAATTTATGGAGAGTTAACATGGATTCTAAGAACAGAAATTCACGTAGAAACAATTTACATATTGAAGAATCTATGTTAATATGGGCCCTAGAACTACACAGCCTGATGACAACATTTTTCAGGCTCAACGCTTCCTTCAGACCAGACAACCATCTTGGAAATGCTGGATTCTTGAAACTTTCTCCTTTGTCTTGGTCTTGCCTGCACCTCTTGGGGCCAGCAGGGCAGGGGGCTTCCTTGTGAGAGAGAGAAAATTACATGTAATTTTAAAAATGAAATTACATATATATCATTTTGAGAGAGAGAGAGAGAGAGAGAGAATTTTATACAATTTTGAAAAATGGAAATTACATGTAATTATCTGCTTATTTATTTATTGAGAGAGAGAGAATTATATAAAATTTTGAGAACTGGAAATTATATATTATTTATTTATTGAGAGAAATAATAATAATATATATCCACTCTAGGGGTGGTGATACCAAGATACACTGACCCCAGAATGGTATATAAAGCAACTACTTGGATCAACATACAGAACATTAACCATATATATATATATATATATATATATATATATATATATATATATATATATATATATATATATATATATATATATATATATATATATATATTCATCGTGTTTTATCTCCCCCTCCATCCGGTCGCCTCTCTCTCTTAGCACTTCCTTATTTTTTTATATATAAGTTTAACTTATACTGATTTCTAAATTCAATGCTTATTACAGACATTGTCATTAAATAATGTATGGAAATTAAGAATAAAAACTTTATATCTACCATTCCCTAATATTGCGTAGGTATAGCATACATTATGTCAACACTATAAGGCTGTGCGTGCGTGTTCTGCAGGATTTCAAAATAATATACGTGTACTATAGTAAAAGAAGATTCAAACCATTAAAATCTTTTAGTAAATACCCTTATGCTCTTCACTTAAACACATAATTAAACTGATATAAACAAAGGCTTTCGCCATGGGACCGTCCTGGCAAAGGTGAGCTGTGTTGGTGAACGGGGTCTGTCTGTCGTGGTGGGGCCCGGGGGACAGTCGTGGTTAGAACCCGTGTTGTCAATATACTGATGTGAATGATAGTTTGCGCAAAATTAATGACAATGATAGTTAACAGTTTATCCTTCATTGGTTGTTTAAAGTATTTAATATATAAGTAAATAAATGACCAGAGTAGAAGGCCGCATTGATTGAGGTGGTAACCCGGAATGACCAGAGTGGAGCAGTGGAGGGCCGGCGTGACTGGAAAGCCTTTCCCAACGCTGTTGTTTTGGTTGACAGTAAACAGGCCAGAAATTTTCACGGCTAATCCTTCAGTACACTACTATAAAACAAACGCGTACTAAACACTATAAATTCAATGCAACCCATCATTCTACCGGCGAAATACTGAATAGGACTTAAGGTTCACACGAGACGATTCCTGTCGAGCGACTAAGGCCTCAACCAACTAGCGTCACACATAAGATGCACGAACTAACCAAAATGAATTCAATGTAATCTATCGTTCTACAGGTATTATATTCACTGGGGGCGAGTTAGGTTCAGTGAATCATTGATATGAGGAAAAATTTGCTTCACTTAATAGTTACTTATACAAAAGACAATTCCTCACACCACTATTTTTTTCACAACAACGCTATTATACGACACACACGCAATAAATCCACAAAATTTAATGTGATCTAACGTTCTGCCGGTGATATATTCACTGCGAGCGAGTTTCAAGCATTATCTATTGATATGAGAGGGAAAATTTGTTTGGCCACCACAACCACCGCCGCCGCCATGCTGTCCACAAGCAGTTTAGTGGGCAATATTCTGGTTATTTCTCGTCATTGCAGAGTGTTGTAATGGATAACACTGACACAACACCACCTCAACACTCACCTTCCACACTCAAAGCGATTATTTCACTCCAAAATTGCTGGAAAAAAATGGTGGAATATCGTGGAGATTGCGAGCTCGTCCCTCCTCCCAGAAAGTTCGCCACAGTAATGGCCGTGCATTGGGAAGGGAAGGAAGGGAGAAGGTGGACAACGTTGATTGGCTCCAGCAGGGTGATCAGCTGACTAGGTCTATGACTTAGAGCCAATCACAAGACGAGATGTCACTATTTATTATGCCCGCGCTGTTTGTATCACTCTTGTTCAATATATGAAAATCCTTAAATATGAATAGGATTAAAGAAGATAGTAATGTCAAATGTTTTTACAGCGGTATTGCCATTACTTTCTTCTGACTGCAATCTAAGTTCTGAATTTACCACTACTTTCATTTAGTGATCTTGCTACTTTAAGATTGTATGGCTAGTCTACATGGCTTTTATAGTGACTCCAGGCTGTGTGCCTAATTTCAGCCTTATGTTTATGGATCTGTTGTTTCAGACCAATTTGATCTGTCTCAAACATCTTCGTTCAGTGTCAAAATACGGGGACTTGCAAATTAGTGGGCTTTTTATTTTATTTTATTGGGTTTGTTGCCCTTGGCCAGTTTCCCCCTCTTACGTGAAAAAAAAAAAAGCTGCATGTCATCTGAATGTGAAAAAAAAGGTTGATTTGATTTGATAAATATAAGTAAGAAGTAAGTAAGTTTCAATGTTTGTTTTTTATTCAAAGTTATGAGTAAAATTTGCATTGATCTTCCAGTGCTAATTAAATATATTCTAAGAAATTAATTTCTCCCATTTTTTTTATGAATTGCTGATTTGAAGCACTGCATATACTGAATATCTAGCTTGCCATTATCATATAAAGGCAAAGAAACAAAGCTCTTCTCCACAAAATATATTGACTCTGGTGTACACAAGGGTGGGCACAACAGCAAGACAAAGGACAGTAGAAATGCTACGTACAAGCTATACTAAAAAGAAATCATCATTATGTTCTTGTAGTTAATTATGGCCCTTTTGTATTAATTTACATTTTGTGACTGAATTTTCTTTCATATAAAATAAATGCAGTGTTACCATTATATCTGCATCAAAAACCTACTATGATACCTTGAAAAATATACTCTCACTATGCATACATACATATGATCTTCATTGTGTGTGTGTGTGTGTATGTGTGTGTGTGTGTGTGTGTATGTGTGTGTGTGTGTGTGTGTGTGTGTGTGTGTGTGTGTGTGTGTTACCTTGTCCTGGCTTGGTACATGTAGCAGCACACCACCAGAGATAAATTCCACCTTGGTGACTGCTTCTGCTGATCTGCCTTCCCACTGAATACTTGGCACACTTGCTCCTTGCTGCTGTCACATAGGTTGGCTCTGGGCAGCATCAGTTGGCAGTGTAAGTATATTTGACTGGAACTGTCACATCTTGGAATATACTCAAAAAAAAAAAAAAAAGAAAGAATACAAGTTTGTAGAGTATAATACAAACATATTGTAAAATGAATTATGCAAGTTCGATAATTTTCATGGTACTGCCATTTGCCTTTCAGTGATGAAATACCTCAACATGTCCATATTAAAGCCATACCAGGAGAAAGCTTTACAAATAAAATGCTCATTACATAATCATGTCAAAATATTGCAAAACAAGGCCAACTGGTGTCGACTGAGGCTGCCAAACTGTGAGCAGTGAGCACGGCTGATGGGCAGCTTACAATAAAGGCCATAATTACTTGCTGTGATATATATATATATATATATATATATATATATATATATATATATATATATATATATATATATATATATATATATATATATATATATATATATATGGGCTATTCTATGAGTGCTTTCATAATAAACATACCACACATAATATTCATATGTCTTAATTGGGTAATGCTAATGTATAAAAATACAAATTTAAAATTAAATTTACAGTATATGAAGAGCACAGGTTGGGAGAGATACAAACTTAATGCTATACCACAAAATGAAGTCATGACAGAAGTAACAAGGCCCAGGGAGTACATGACAAAATTAAGGCAATATATGCAAACTATGATAATCATACATTTACACTGAGAAAACACTTTACTCTACATGTATTTTCATTAACTGACCACATGACACTTAAGAGTAAAATACATGATGAGGACATGACTTTGGAGTAAACTTCATATGGGTTCCTTAGTCTCAACATAGGAAGCAGAGCATTACTAAGTCACTATTACATATGCAATTCCCACGAGGCCTAAATATAAGCTACAGGAGTAATAAGGTGGTGGTGTTGAGGTTCCAGCAAACTGGCAAAGGAACATAAGTATTACTGAGTCATTACAAACACTTATAAGGCTCGTGTCACCTTCACAGCGGATGGGGCTCTCACACAAGTGAAGAAATTCAACTTACTGCTACAGCAACTGCAACTCTTTTATTCTAGAGTAAAATATAAATTTCTATATCTCATATAAACAATTCATCCATAAAAGGCTGATTTGCATCCAAGACAAGTCACACTGTTGTTAGTGGACTTTTCTTTGTTCATCTTAGAAGTTTAGCTTTTGTAGCTTAATCATATCATACAGAATTGCCTGTAACCTTACCAGTGACACAATACAGGCAATATGTAAGTATATTTTAGATTTACAAATGAAGGTATATAAATACTGAAGATAACAGAATTTTCAGTGCTTGATGAATACTCACATATTGCAGCTATGCAAGTTAAAATGTACAATTGTGATAATATTTTATGAAAATAGAATCTGTACCAAATTGTCCAACAGTAAAAATACACATCAATTTACCAATTACATTTATCTTTGAACACAAGGAAGCTTGTGAGCTTATCACTTCTGTGTCAGCAGCTTCCTCCACCTGTGTTGAATATTGACAAAAAATATTGTGGTAAAGCAAATTTGGAGAGAACCTTTCCAGGCATACACACATGTTTGGGCAAGGCAGGGCATGACAGGAGACAACAAGAGCACAGGTAGCTGAGGCCCACCACTTAGTAGAGGAAAGCAGCAGTAATTAATTGCCACCTGGATCCCAGCAGCACCTTGCACTACTAGAGGACAAAGAGGCTAAAGTAAGGCATTGCACACATGCAATGCATCATCAGATATTAGAAGGCTGGCTTTGTTTTTTCCATAGGGCATCATAATAGTCATTATGAAGACTGCATAAAAGTTTACATTTCAGTTGTGGTTTTCAGGTATGTATAATGAAAAGATCAATCAAGAGCACTATAATGAATTCTAAATGATTGAATGAATTCATACATTTATAAGTTTTTTAATGCTTAAAAATCATTTATACTGTTTGTATATCAAGTACTGTACAACTTAGCTTGCTGGATATACTTTGCTTTCCTACAAAATTATTAGATTTTGGAAAACATAAGAATAAATGGGAAAAATGCTGTCAACACTATGGAACAAAGTCTTGCTTTGATGAGCCTCAAATAATTACTCAACCCAGGAAATACTGGTTTTATATGCTGGCTATGCCAATAAACACATCATGCATCATTATGACTTGTTAGGAACAATGAACGTATTATGATTATGCCATCAATCCAGTCAATGAATTCATTACCTTAGCCTCTTCCCCTCCTAAAGATACTGAGAGGGCATGGCTTGGGACACAGAAAGAGAGGTGGGGCTTCAACACATAAAACATGATCCTCTAAAGCAGCAGCAACAACAAGACAAATAAAGCTGATATTGCAGACCATTTTATGATGGCTGCTGCAGCCTTATTACTCAAGGTTTTCTGGAGTGGCTCATAGTTTTTATGCTAGATGTATGTATGTATGTATGTATGTATATTATAAATATTTGAAGCTCACAAAAGAACAATGGGTTACATGAATCTTTCGGAAAGTAAGAGGTGACAGAAATATGACGCAAATACAGGTTCATCAGAGGAACTAATCAATGTGGCCACAGCCAGAAGGGCATGAAAAGTAAGTCATTATGGGCACTGAATGTATCATGGCACACCTCAGGACACGTTAAGCACCAGGTGTTAAGCAATGGTTATTAATAGAATTCAAAACAAATGTCCGTCTTATGCCAAACCAAGTAGGTGATTGCACTGACAAAAATTTTAGACCCAGCTTTCCTAGTGTTCTACACATTGTTTAAGATTGTTACTACTAATACACTGAGATACATTAAACTACCGGTGTGTAAATCAAATACACAATATAAAATCAGCAAAATGTAAGTCTAGGGTAAACATAACTCAAATATAAATCATACACATTATGGAAGATAAAGACTGAGTTCCTCTGTGATATTGAAGTACTCATAGATAAGGATGAAGAAGTGGTGATGATTGACAGGTGACTATCAACTGAGAAAGGATATGCTTCCTCTCCTGGGAACAGCTAACCCACAAGGATCTCCAAAGACTCTTACAATGCCACAGAAGTAGAGTAGTATTTCACACAATAATGGAAACTTTAGTCTTTAAGACTATAATTATGAGAAACATGCAAAATTGTGAAAAATCTTATGAAAATAGTTCTTAACTACTGCATCCACTGTTTTTTTTGCTACAACACCATCTTTATGATCTGACTTTAGCAGTCTAGATTTGTAAAACTAATCTATGTCATTGGGCACTATACGTCTTAAGGCATGACACTAATTGACCTTCATGCCTCTCCATAATATAAATAAAAATTGTCTTATAAATCAATGAATAAATAAACCAGAATGTAATTCATAATTTCTGATATAATAGAATTCACAGTAAAGTGGAGTCAAAAGAACTGTGCCCAAATGGCCCCACTTCTTTGCAAAGACAGGGGTCTCCTACAGCTCAGCGAGACTCCTACTGTATTTGGCTCGCCAGCATTAATTTATTCTATTAGGCACCTTGGTACTCTTGCTCTCCCTCTCTCGCTCTCTCTCTCTCTCTCTTTCGCTCTTTCTTTTCTATTTAAGCATAATACTAATTCTATGACTGATTATTTCAACTTTGTTTGAATGCCTTTTCTGATGTTACATATCTTTAGTTTTTCTACCAACTAGGTGATAAAAAATTATTATTCTTAATGATACCTAATGAGTGAATATTCATGTTAAGATATCACTGTGCTTTCCTTCCTTACATAGGCATTCTTCTTTAGGGAAACACAGTAAAGTGACTTTATCATATATAAGGCCATTTGCCAAACAGCCATTGGTGACACCACCCTCAGCTGAATGAATAGAGCACTGATTTTCAATTATAAAGTCCTGAACTGAAATTATTTTTCAATCAATACCATAGCTTCTTATTATATGGACAGTATAATAACAGCAGTAGTTGCACTCTAAACAACTGAATGCAATTATATTTTCACAATAAATTAGTAAACCTGATATTGTTGGACAGTGAGGTGAAAGGTTTATTCAGTATCAAAGTACCTGTAATGGTTTTCAGGCTTATCTTATACAATACCATTATGCACTCTCAACTTCTTATTTCATTAAACTGCCATAACCCTCTGCAACCCTCTCCCTCCCTCATCCTTGTTTGCTTGTTTCCTTGTTTCTTCAGTATACAGTCATACCTCTACATATGAGTGCTTCAGGATACGAAAATTTCAAGATACGAGCTGGAAAACAAGCCTAATTGATGCCCAGGATATGAGGAAATATTCACCATATGAGCCACGAGCATTTAGTTATGCCAAGCCACCACTAGTTCACAGTGAATGAAAAAAAATCAAATACAAAAAGAAACTATAAAACAGAAAAGATAAAAAAAACCTAGTGTTAAATTGCTTTAAGTCTCTATTAATTTCATTATATTTATTATGTAAGTTTAATTCTCGTCAGCTGATTTCACTCCTCTCCTCCGCCACCATCTTACACCTCTGCAGTGCGAGTTAACCTACATACATTTTTATCACTTAATATTTACATTATTTGTTTATTGATTTACATTATCTGTATCTATAATGTTTCTTTTAATAACAAATACCACTGATCACTGTTTTCCTTATTAATGTTAACTTTCTTTCAGTGTACATTGGTATTACTAAACTTTAATTTGCATGTTTTTCTCGTGTTGGAATGCATTATTCATTTCTACATTTATTTGAATATGAAATCCTGTTCCACCATATGAGCTCAGTTGTAGAACGAATTAAACTCGTATGTAGAGGAATGACTGTATAATATTTTTCCCAAAAGTCAGATGAGAGCTTTCCCCTTGAGTGTTTGTTTCTCTGTGAACCTCCAGCTTCAATAAGCACAATGGCAGGATGAACACAGCTTGCGGCCTTTAGGGTTTTCTTTTGTTGTTGGGCAGACACAACTGTGAGCAGCAGAACACAGGAGGAGGTGAGTGACAGGGTGATAAACAGCAGGACAATCATGCCTCATATGGACCACACTCAAGAGGAACCGTTTCCTGTGTGAGTCTGAGAGGTGGCAAGCATAACAAAGAATAAATAAGATGCAAACTACTTTGCAGTACAACAGAAAACAGATTACAGCTGGAAGTGTTCCATGTCATACATTATTCTGTTATACATAATGCTATGTTTTGATTGATCACATAATGCACAGGGAAGCTGCCCCGACTGCTCACCAAATGAGTAAAAATAATGTCAAATTTTCACAGGCAAGCAACATTAGCCATCAATGTGTGACGTGGAGCTGGCCAAATCATGCCTGGTGAAGGAATGAAGAAAATACCTGCATTATCACAGATGTGCAGTGCCAGACACAAAACTGCAATGGTTAGCACTTTTATATAAAAGACAATCACTTATCTAAACCAATGCACCATATGTGTCTTCCATTATAATGGTAGGATAATTTTTCAATAACAATTAAATATACTATAAACAATAACTTGAAGATTCTAATCCCTTTTGAGTTTTTTTTTCACAAATACATCTAATTCAATACCTTTTTGACTTAATTGCCAGACTACTATGGCAACAGAGGTTGATACAATATTAGAATATATCAGCACAAATAGTTACTTTAACTTATGTTGGATACATTATATGCACTATGTACAGTATAATGAAAAATGTATATAAGTAGTCTGTACTATATTATGTCATATCAACATCACTTCAATACAAAACGCTTAAAAAATCAAATAGTAAAATTACAATTCCTTGTTTCTTTAATGAGGAATGAAAAAATTACTGTATGGCACTAAAACAAGAGTCCAGTTCCATGGAAATGTGTTACTGATATTATCACTTTCAAGAATCTAATTCATGCTACAAAACTCCTATGAACTGTTTCCAAATGACCCATCATAGATATACACATGCCTGTCAATGCATCCATGGCCAACTGAAATGCTTGTCACTGCCTCCTGTCACCAGACCATGCATGTCTGCTCTCATCTCACCCGCACACACTCATGCTTCAACACTCACTTTGAATTCAATCTCATGAAACGGAAGACGGTGAGAATGTGAGAAGAAAACCTGCACTTGGAAAATTGTCTCACAGAGAGTAACATAATTTAATCAGCATCCAAGGAAAATTAGTAAGACTGGTTCCAACTTATGCATACATCAAATTGATAAATAAGTGAAATCTTCATAATATTTAAAAAAGAAAAAAATCAACCACAATCACATAAGACATCACTTAAAACATACAAAATATAAACTCACAACAGATACACTAGTGCATTACTTACACTCATGTGGTTAAATGCAGCCACTAGCATAACCTAAGCTCATATGTAGCTCTGCCTGAGAAGCCAAAGTTGGTCCCCTTGAAACAGAGACTCAACCAAGGCTATAGATTCGTAGTCTTGGCGATCTTGAGTGCCTTCTTTAGCTTGATGACTCTCCTCCCAGCGCTGGGGTTCCCTGAAGGCAGGTCTCTATAGTAGTGCTCGGATGCTGACTTCCTCTCTCGTCTCCATGATGAGCGTTTCTTCTTCAGCCGCCCTCCGTATGTTCCATCCTGGAAAACAAAGGTACTCATATTGTGCAGATAGGTGATTCATGATTAAAATTTGTGAACAGCAACTAAAGGCTTTTGTCTACAATATACGTACTATGCTATATACGTAATCTGTCTCATCCAGAGTTACACAACAGCTGAGTACAAATTGCATTGCTATTAGCTAAATGATTACACAGGGAAATGATATAACACATACAAACACTATTTTGCTATACAAATTTGGGAACTGGGTTACTGAAGAAAGGGTCTAATTTATATCTAGCAACCATGTAACCACACACTTCACTGATGATGAAATGAAGGTGTCTTAGATGATGGAAGATTAAGTTCAAGGCAGCGAAAAAAATATGAAAGCTGAGAAGAACAAGTTTAAAATATTGTTAAGTGTGCCATCTGAGGAGCACATTAGAACACAGAATAATGTGATGAGTGATGGATGCTTTCTTGTCATTATAATATACTGCAAGAGAGCACAAAAAATCTATGCAAAAAAACAACTTCAAAACAATATATATATATATATATATATATATATATATATATTTATATATATATATATATATATATATATATATATATATATATATATATATATAGTATATAATATATATATATATAGATATAAAGAAAAATCAGAAGAAAAACAAAGGTAGCAGTGAATGGTGGGATCAGTCTAGAGAAGAGCTCAAGACAGAAATATTCATGCAGGAGAGTTTTTGCAGTCATGCTTTGAGGTATGAAAGAAAAAAGAAAAGAAAAATTAAGCTTAAGAGTATAAAACTTGTTAATCCATCTTTGAATGATCTGAAACAAGGAAAACGAAAGCCTTAAGATATAAAAAAAACATGCAAATATGATTATGTGAAAACTGAACAGTATAAACATGATAAAAAAAATAAAAAAAACAATGAACATAATACAAAACATACATATGTACAATACACAGCATGACCAGCACAAGTCTCTTTAATGATTGTATGAAATGATATTCACATAAAAAATTGTGACAGAACAATAGAAATAGAACTGTATTAATCTTGCTTTTTATATCTTCACTATACTGTATCTGGTCTGTCAAAAAACAAAACTTAGAAATCAAATTATACCAACACAAATCTTTTAAAATTACACACACATAAATCAATAACAAATACATAATAAGGAACTAATAGTAATGAGCTAATCAAGACTAATATACATTAGCTTCTATTTCTAGGCCAGCATGGTCCTGTACACAGCCTGAGTCATGCACCAAGATCTCTGCTTCCTTCTCAGCCAAACATCTTCTCTGCCTTACTATTGGACACACCACACATGACTCCAAGCAATTAGGCCACAACATATATACAATTACTTCCAAGAATTTGAGATTTGCTTTGTAATTTCACAGCAAATATGTACCACAAAATAAACAAAGCACATCTGATAACAAAAGTATAAACATAATTTTATTTTATTTCGTTCATTTACTTGTTTTTACGAGAACAGAGCTATATTACAAAATGGTGACCTTCCCATTTCTCCTCAGCAGTCAAATTGCTGAAGGTTGCAGTGTCAGGGAAAGTCTTGGGATCTAGGAAGCTCAGAGCAGTCACTACAGGGGATAATCACCCTTGCTAGGGTGCTCCAACTAAAGGGGAAGGGGAAAAGGCTCTTCTAAGATGCTCAAGGTCACTATAGATAATATATAGCAGACCTGATGGGTAAACACGACGCCCAAACTCAGGGGTTACGTGTTTTGCGTGGGTGTGGGCGAGCCATGAGGTGCAACTGGCGAGCGTGGAGGGAGAAATAAGGGCAAATGAGACGTGGTGTGAGGATGAAGGGTGAAGGAGAGGAAAGTGCACCCCTCACCACCTCTCCATTATTACCCTCACAGCTCAAGCTTATACTGACTCAAACCACCACAAACTTAACAAATACATTGACAAAAAATTAAAGCTTTGATGAATGAGAATTGTGAATGTAGATTCAAGATATTAAAAAATTATTCTCAATCTTGATAATTTCTTGGTCCCCCTTGGAATGTGGCAAATGGCAACTCTACACAGTTATCATTTTCATGCCATCAATAAGATCTTCCATCAAACTGAAGCATTTCGAATCACAATATTCCCAGAATGCAAGCTGAGGAATGATGCATTCCAGAAAATATCTTTTTATCAAAATATACTATAAAGAATTATGCAAGTCTCTATACAGGTGTATATATTCTTTGTAAGCTTTTTATCTGTACATGAGCATGAAGTTTATCATAAGCTTTCTGACTTATAGTAGTAAAGATATGATATGCCTGATATGCCATAAAATTTCATTTGTAGCCATAAAATAAGATATGAAATATAAAGAAATTAGAGTGAGAGAAACAGAAACAGAAAAGTCTGTACGTTGATGAAAACCATCATAGAAACACTGAAATCTGCACAGGTTAGCATGCAGCTTTCAGTGGTGGTTGTTGTACAGCACAACATATGGCTTCAGTTGTAGATGGAGCTCATCTGTATATATTAATATTACACTAAAGAGAGCAGAAAGAGAATACATCAATCCAGTATCATTGGTTTTGTCTTCAAATAGCTCCTATAGTACCAACCCACAGGTTGACTTAACCTACTATAAAAGCATAACCCATACTGTCGAGTTCCAATACTGTACATAAATGGATACATCACATCACATTGACAGTGTGAAGGAGGAACTTTACAATGTTGCATTATTAAATTCTGAACAAATAGTAGCTTCCAGTTTGGCTTCTCTAGTAACACAAATTGTCTTTCAAGGACAGTGCACAATATATTGCTAATTAGATGAGAAATAATAAGAAACCATTAGTCATTAAAGGACATTAAGCCATGGCTTATGCTGATGTAAAACAGTATCCTTAAAGCTTCATTTAATACCAAAAGAAGTTCAGGTGTCACAGAAAACACATGATACTGGATTCTGAGCAGAGAAAGGGTGAACTCAGTGAGAGTAAAGCATAATGGGTGTGCTGTAAAGTGTAATATTTTGGCTGGTTGGGATGTGCCTGATGGTGATACGGGTTGTGGGTGAAAAATCCATGCAAAACAGTGTTCAAGCTGTAATGAACCAAAGACAACAGTGTTAGAAAATTACAGAATAAGAAACAATAGGTTAAATTTAGTCCAAGTGAAACAAAAGTGGACTTGTGAAGTGGTGGTTGAATTCTCACTTACGAGGTACTGAACACTGCAACATATGTAGTGCTCGAGTGAAATTACCAATACCTTACATTGCACAGTAATGCTGAAAATAAATAATTATTTGTGGTAATAACTAGTCACTATGAAACTTACCATTAACTTACCATCTTGTTAGAGACTACTAATGTATATTATCTAATAATATACATTAAGATACACCATGACAATGTATGTAGTTTGTCCTTATTAAGACCAAATGATGCTGAAGACCTTTTTGAATACAGAATGTAACCACACTAATGAAATTAAACAGGTGACAGCATGGTGCAGCTTACCTACTCATCACTGTAAACCATCTAGGTGCTAAACTGACATGCAAGTCACTGGCTAATGCTAATGATCTACACACCATCAAGTACATCACAGATCTGCCAGTGAGAGTCCTAACCTTTACACTTTTTTACATGTCAATACAAACACAATTTAAAGAAAATAAGGTCTCCTGAATATATCAGTTATAAAAAGAACCATTGAAAAACAATCTAAGCTACAATTCTTATGTCAACCTTATTGCTCTGCCTGGGAAAATGTTTCTACCAATACCAAGTGCTCAGTACTTAACAGAGAATCCCATGTAGGGAGTAAAGCATCAAATATAAGTAAGTACTAAAATTTTATTTTGTTTCCATATATATCCCCCAATCATCAAAAGGATAAAATGAGCAAGAATAAAAAGTATGATCAAAGAGGTGTTGAGCTAACCTGGTTGGGTGGGAAGCGGCCATACAGGGAGACCAAAGTGAAGAGCATGATGAAGCCCAATATGTTGGGGATAAAGGCAGTGCACTTCACTGAGAGGCTGTAGTCCATGTAGCGAGAGTTCATGTCCATGTCCGCTGTGAAAAGAGATACCCACCATTAGTAATTGCCTCCTAGTCTTTAATATATCATTCAGTGTAGTTAATGGTCATTGAGGGGCAGTCTTGTATGAGACATTACTCTAGCTTACTCACCTTCCAGGTATGGGCGGCCTGTTGCGTTGTCAATCTCTGAGCGTGCCTTCCATGTCCACATACTCTCATTCCCCTCACTGATGAACAC
>CM035183.1:6006837-6019337 GCA_020233015.1 Callinectes sapidus | reverse complement strand
CAGGAAGTAAGGGTGAGAATCGTGCGCTGCTGCCTCTGAGGAGCTATTATAAACGCCTGAACCTTCATACCTCGGCGATAGCATTTGTTTCAGTGACGTCAGCGGCTATTATGCCTTACAATGGGCGTAAATGAGGTGAAGATGCATAAATCGCATTGCTGAATATGAGAAGGGACTGGAAAACAGGGGAAGTATGAGGAAGAGGAGGAGGGAGAGCAGAAAGACAAGTGATGGAAAGAGTTAAAGAAAGGAAAGAAGAAGAAAGATGGAGAAGACAGAAAGAAAGGAATGGAAGAGAAAGAAAAGGAGAGATGGCGAAGGTTAAAGGTAGAAAGAAAAAAGAAAAGAGATGGGGGCTAAAGAAGAAAAGGGAAACCAAAAGAAGGAAAAGGAGGATAGATGGAGAAGGTTAAAGAAGAAGTGGAAGAAGATAAATGGAGAAGACCAAAAGAGAAAAAAAGAAGAGATGGAAGAAAGGGATGGATGGAGAAGGTTGAAGAAGGAAAGAAAGAACAGAGATGGGAAACATTAAAAAAGGAAAGGATGAGGAGAAGAAAAAAGGAGGAAAGGGGGAGCAGGTTAAAGAAGGAAAAGAGAAAAAAAAGAGGCAGAAGACCAAAAAAGGAAAGAAAGAACAGGTGGAAAAGATTAAAAAGGAAAGAAAGAGGAAAAGAAAAAAAGAAGAGAGATGGAGCACGTTAAAGAAGTAAAAAAAGAAAATGAGAGATGCAGAAGACTAAAAAAAAAAAAAAAAAAAGGAAAGAAAGAGAAGAAGGAGAAAAAGATAAGGTTACATAAAGAAATAGGAGAAGGAGGAGAAGGTTTGGAAGGAAGAGGAGACACGGCAGGAAAGGAAAACAGAGAGGGAGTGAGGAAGGCAAAATTTTGCTCCAAGATGAAGATAGAAGTTAGTGGTGATGAGGAAAGTTGGTGTCATTAAGAATGGTACGAAAATCCTGGCGCAGTGATCTAAATGGACGTCTCTCTCTCTCTCTCTCTCTCTCTCTCTCTCTCTCTCTCTCTCTCTCTCTCTCTCTCTCTCTCTCTCTGATAAATGGAATGATAATCGAGTATAAGATCAACACCTTATCTTATTTTATATCTTCCTCATATATTTCTTTATTTATTTATGTACGTGGAATTACAGTTCAACTCCTTAAAGTCATGATTATTATTATTATTATTATTATTATTATTATTATTATTATTGTTAGTAGTAGTAGTAGTAGTAGTAGTGTGAGTGTATCGGTGTTGCCAAGGAACGCGGTATCTAACAGTAATGCCAATATTTTTACTTGACAACTTTCCATCTCAAACTCATAATGTTGGTCGCCCGTCGCAACTTTCACAATTCCAAAACTTACCCCGTGAAAAATAAACACATATGAATCTTAACCCTTGAACTCCCGCCGAAAAAATAACAAATAATGAAATAATAGATCAATTAAAAATACAGGAATACCAGATAGTTCTTTTATTTTCTTTTTATTTTGACGCTTATTTTCTGACATGTGACCTCAGGAAAGTGGAAGGGTATGACAGTCTGACTTTCTCGCTGAGTAACGACTGGTATCGTGTCAGGAACTCATTTGGCTGTGCTCTGAGTGATAACAAATCGACAAACTTTGGTACGGAAGTGTAAATTCCGCACAGCAAGCGTATGACTGTAAGGCTCGTATGCTCAAACACTTCTCTACTGCACCTCTACTATTTCTAAAGGCTGTATTAAAATTTGCACCAATTTTTTAGGCATTTTTTATAGTTTTACAGGCAGAATAGCGGCAGATTGACAAGATTTCTACATTATTATATGGAAAAATATTCTTGATGACTTCGCTAATCATCTTTATGGCCTTGAAAAATAGCAGTGGTGAGATAGCAAAGTGTTTTTTTCTAAATAGCATTCTAAATTTAGAATGCAGCAACTGTAGGGCAGTAAAAAGATTATTAAATACAAATATCACAATTCAACTAAGCCTTTTGATAGTTGTAGAGATACAGTCCAGACTGTCTCAGAATATTGTATGTATCGGTCTGTTTTTTTACCAAGACTCGGAGTATTTACATATCTGTCCGGAATCTTGCCAGCTCTTCTGTAACTCTTCAAAATGCCTGTAAAAAAAAGTCTGAAAGAAATATGTCAAATTTTCAAGGCTAGTCATTCTTCTTGTAACATTTGTCAGCCGGCCAGGAATATCTACTCCTACACACTGCCAAATCTTCCTTCTGTATATCTATAGTCATATGATAAAAGCTCGTATTCTCAAACACTTCTATACTTCACCTCCACTATTTCAAAAATCTTCATCTTAATTGACACTAGTTTTCAAAACTGCTTTTACGGTCTTAGAAGCAGATCGACAAGATTTCTATACTATTAACTGGACAAATTCTCTTGAAAAACCCAAATAATCATCTCTGTGGTCTTGAAAAATGGTCTCTCCTTGTCGCATTGATAAACAGGAGGGGGAGTTCTAACATTCCTTTCCTTTTCCGGTCTTTGAAAGAAATACGTCAACATTTTTTAAGGTTAATCTTTCCTCTTGTAACATTTACCAGCTAGCCAAAGAATATCTACTTGTACTGCCACATCTTCCTCCTTTACATCTATATTCATACGATAAACTCCATTCGTCGTATTGGCAGACGAGAGAGAGAAAGTTCTTACCTTCCCTTCTAACCTTTCCTCTCTCGTCTCCGTCCTTTAACTCAGCAATTCCACCTGTTGTCAAGGTTCTAGTGATGTTTTCGTTTCCTTAACCTTGACCCTGGCAGAGGTTAATGGTCCTGATAACGTCCCACACAGCGCTGTAACTACTTAATGGGACTTTGGTATCTGTCAACAACCGTCGTTCTGTACAAGTTATTCTGCATCTGGAACTCCCTGCCTGCCCGTGTGCTTTCTTTCCCCTTCCTATGATCTGAACTCTTATCTTATCTTGTCTTGCAGTCGTGGATAATCCCTTTAGGGTTTTTTCTAGGATTGGCACTTCAATTAGTGTTTTTTTTTCCCTTTTTGTTTCCTTTTACCAGTTTCCCACTTACGTAGAAATAAAAGTTGCTTAATGATCATATTGTTTAGGCTCCTTCAATTCAGCCAGTCACTTTTTATATCGTCAGTATCTGTCAATAGTAACTTTTCTGTACTGTGAGCCGCCTGCATGGCGCCCTCAGTTCTGGCTCTTTGGTAATAATAATATCGTCAATTACCAAACTTTTTCAAGGCAACGGTGCACTGACGATCCCTTTACTTCTCCTATTTTCTTATCTGAATCTCGTTTATCCTCTTTTACCGGCTCGAGTGAAGCCTTTCGTAACGTCTGTGAGCTGGACTAAGTTTCTGCCTTTGAGCCATTTCCAAGGCTTCTGATAATGTATTACAAGCCCTTCCCTCCTGTGGTGTTTTGTTCGTTGCTTCGCTGCTAGGGTAGGCGGTCACTCTTCTTGGAAACCTGTTATTTGCGGGAGTTTTAATTACTTCCTTTCATTATACCATCCACTCAGTTTCTCTTGTGTGTAGTTGATCCGTTTGATCTCATTACATTTGGACCCCTTCGTAAATTATTCTTCATCGTATTCTACTAATGATTTTTGAAGGAGGAACTTCTGGACTCCTGAAGACATGACTTGCACAGAACACTCGATCTCTAATGCATTTTATTTTTGAGTTGAGGGAAATAAACTCAGATCATTTTCGAGGCCTTAGAAGTGGAATTCCTCCTCCGACTCTATCAGAACAACAGCACCCACTCTTTTTAACCTCTTCCATATTTATTCTGCTTATTATCTCTCGATTTTACACAGCTTCAGAAACTCGTGTCAAGGTTAAAATAATACAGACTTCTGACCTTCGTAGACCCTTCCTAATGTCAGTAAAATCTTCTCCTTGTGTCGTGAACATTCTTGATCTGTCCTTCACCAATAATCTTAATTAGCAACAAATCTAGCATCAGAACATAAGCAAAACCCGTTCCTTTTTCCTAGGATCCTTCATTCTGAGACGCCTTGTACCCAGAATCCTCTTTCGCCCCAGCACTGAGAACGCCTCCACACGTCACTACGCCTCCACACGTCACTTGAGTAAAGAGAGAGCGAGGCTATTTCTGTCACCATTTCTCCTCCCTAACCTAACCTCAGCTCTGCACACTCCTCTTTAGTTGTTTTTCCTGCGTACATTACTCAGCTACGGTAGTGATGGCACTTGTTCATCCACGCACCTCTCATCTGTTCCATAACAATTTTCTCTTCTCTCGAAATTAATGCATTCTAATACTATTCTTGATTCTTAACACTTTGTTGATTGATCCTTTTTTTTTTAACATAGACATTTTGGAAGGGGAATATTTTATTTTACTGTTTCTATCCTATTACAGTTTATTATCACCATTCCAACCCACCAGTTTGTTTGAAATATTTGTAGCGATGGTGTGGTGCCTTTCCTTTTCGTTTATTTTGGTCTTGATGTTAAAGTTATAGTGATTCATTCTTGCCATCCGAAAGCTGCAGAATAGTGTGTCTTGCTCTGATCTCTGTAGGATTCCTGTGCCGTATTCAGAAACGCTATGCTCTTCCACCACTACCATTCTTTAAGGCCCTCAGAGAATACAAGCCGGGTTTCTGATGGTGTTTCTCTTGTCAGTTATACAGTAAACTTGTTCATTTGTTACTACGTAGAACCATAAGAAAAACCCACCCTTGAAAACTTGTGCCACTTGAATAGAAGCTTTTTGAAATAGTGGAGGCGAAGCACAGAAGTGTTTGAGAATACGAGTGAGTCCCTGTGTCTTCAAGAGGAGAGAATCGAGTCAGCGCGAAAGCTATACTGTTCTTTATTATTTTTTCCATCACGTTTGCTATTTTTATGTGTGGCATTCAGCGCTCTCTCTCTCTCTCTCTCTCTCTCTCTCTCTCTCTCTCTCTCTCTCTCTCTCTCTCTCTCTCTCTCTCTCTCTCTCTCTCTTCACCTTTGCGAGGTTTACCTGTCTCATCCTCCCACTCACTTATTTTATTGCTATTTTTTTGGAGTTACCTTGCAGCACACCTGTTCTGCCTCTCACCTTCTTTGTGCTCCTCCTCCTCCTCCTCCTCCTCCTCCTCCTCCTCCTCCTCCTCTCATTATGTTAAGGAACAGTAATGTGCTAAATGTGAAGGAAATGTGAGGTTCTGTTACTCCTGCCAGTGACTTATCCCATCATGCCGGTGACGTAATGGGAAGAAAATGTGTATGTAAGGGATGGTGCAGGAAGCCATCAGGCCTACGCGTGGCCGTCACTGTATAAAATATGTCTGTCTAGCTCCACCTGTCATTCTTATCCATGAATTTGCTTCGCGTTCTTTTAAACCTGGTGTGACCTCCTAACGCTGTATATTTATGAGAATGATAGGTGGAAATAGGCAGAAGTGTGTGTTCACATAGGGACTGCCACGAATAGGTCTAGCGGCCTCTTGCAGCTTCCCTCATTTTCTTTTGTTCTTATGTTCTTAAAGCACTATAATAACTCGGCACTGACAACCTGATTACTGAGGTTATTTTAGCCATTCTGTCTGAGAACGCTTTTTCTCTTCTTTTGAACTCTGGCTGGTATAAAGTTTTTATGTATAGATGCTATTAATGATTTCGTATCACAGTGAAAATATTCATTTAAGCTTATCAAACGTAAACGTTGAGAGTTTGGGCTGTGTCCTTATACTGTTTAAATATCTTCACAAACATGCGGCGAGAAACAAGAATATCTTTTTTTCTTAATTCTACCACTTACAATCTGCAAGGAATACCATCTTTTATGGATTTCTAGATAAGAACAGTATTCTTAAACACTCAGGCGCCTTATCTCTACAAACAGGCTCTAGCGATAATGGTTTCCAGTTTGTTTTTTTATGATTTCGGGGACAGTTTAGTCTAACATGGATTCTCTATTATCTGTTGGAAAATATACACTTATAAACTCGACTTCTTAATCTCTTTGTGCTCTGGAAATCTTCATTAGGAGAGAAAGAGACGTTTAAGAATACTTTGTAAGTGCCATGATTTTCTGGGAGACACTTTGAGATTTTATACACACAAACAGCAAAAGTAGCCAATACACTTCTTACACCTCTTCCCCCCTGCAAGACATATCACCTTTATCGGTTTCTGAATAAGTGGCCTGACTTTCTCCTTAACGCATTAACCCTTTCATTTTTCTATGAGTTTTGGGTGTGATTAGACGACTTCATTGACATTACGAAGAGTCTATAGAGGTCAGAAGATTAATGGCCAGTTTTCACATTGATAATCCCGACATGAGTTTCTGATAATGTATGCGTAGAATCGCCAAATAGCGGACAGAATGAATAAGAAAACGCGTCATGGTATTGAGGGGGTTAAGAATAGCATGAGGAAATAAGAGCAGCTAATATAAGCCTTCACACATATGGTAGTCCCTGTACAATACATGTTTATCCATTTCCATCTATTATTTTTATCTATAAATTTGCCTTATCTTCTAAAACATCCTTATGATTCAACGCTAAGAACCTTATTACCGACTCTATTACAGACAGTATGCATAGA
Source organism: Callinectes sapidus (assembly GCA_020233015.1). Lineage (NCBI taxonomy): Eukaryota > Metazoa > Arthropoda > Malacostraca > Decapoda > Portunidae > Callinectes > Callinectes sapidus. Next base: position 6,012,784 of record CM035183.1, on the reverse strand, counting down.
CTAAAGTACATACTTCTGTAACTCAATCACTCTACTTATATATCTTTCTCTAAATGATTTTCCAGTATAATGGTGCATTTGATCTCGATAAGTTTCCACACCGCGAAGTATTGGTCTTGTGTATATTACGACGTTCAGGAGTCTCCCACACAACTAACACTCTTCTTAGGTGGGTTTTTTCTCTCTCTTATGTAATGACCGAGTAAGAGAGGGAAGTGATTAAATGGGAAGAAACCTGGTAACATTCTCTCTCTCTCTCTCTCTCTCTCTCTCTCTCTCTCTCTCTCTCTCTCTCTCTCTCTCTCTCTCTCTCTCTCTCTCTCTCTCTCTCTCTCTCAAGGTCACTGGTTTGTCCTGGTACAAATGTTACGAGGCTAGGTGCCTTAACATTCTTAACCAGACTGCCAGCCACCTGTGCCCCGCCCGCGTGTCCTCCTATCCTGTCCTCCCCACGCCCTTCCCCGCCCACGCCCACGCACTACTGACTCACTGTCCTGCCCACGCGTCACCGATGGCCGACACACGCCCCAAATGAACACCACAAACTCGCACACACGCAAAAAACATTACATAACCTCCCTTGTTCTTGATGGTTTGTGTATGCTAATGCTTCCACTACACGCCTCCTCTCGCCTCTATTTCCCCATTATTGACTGACGCACACTATACACCACACTCGCCCAACACACGCATTCATCCTCTTGATCCGCACACGTGTCTTTCCTTCTTATTTAACTTCACGACACCTTGACACATGCCTGCAAGCTCTCTACTCACGCCCACGCGCAAGAAACACGTACCCGACACACGCCTTTTCATCTTCAACTTATGTTAGAAGCCCTGTTTAATTTCACCACTCCCTTGGCACACTCCCATAAGCTTGCCACACATGCCTAAACACACCTTTGAAAAGCGTCCTCACATGCCACCACCACCACCACCACCACCACCACCACCACCACCAACCTGCTTCACGTCCCCAAACAGAGCAGCAAATATTGTAGTTAGTCTTCCCCGCCCTCGCGTTCTCCTGCCGTTAGTTCAATACTGCCTGCCTCTGATTCACATTTCCCGGGTCACCTACCTGGGTGTGTGTGTGTGTGTGTGTGTGTGTGTGTGTGTGTGTGTGTGTGTGTGTGTGTTACTTAATGTTATTTCTTAACTTTTTTCAGTGTTATTTCCTTCCTTAACTTTCCGTTTTTGTTTTTTTACTTGTGACGTTGCAATTTTTTTCTATTCTTTTTTACATGAATTTCGTAAACAAAACGAAAAAATAAACAGCAGCAGATATGTTGGTCCATAGGAATGTGTGTGTGTGTGTGTGTGTGTGTGTGTGTGTGTGTGTGTGTGTGTGTGTGTGTAAGTGGGAGAGAGAGAGAGAGAGAGAGAGAGAGAGAGAGAGAGAGAGAGAGAGAGAGAGAGAGAGAGAGAGAAAGAGAAAGAGAGAGAGAGAGGGAGACTGTTGGGCGTTCAAATATTATTATTATTATTATTATTATTATTATTATTATTATTATTATTATTATTATTATTATCAACACTGAATGAAACAAGAAAGCAAAATCCTGCAACAACAACAACAACAACAACAACAACAATAACAACAACAACAACAACATGAACCCCAATATTAAAACGCCAATAATAATAATAATAATAACACTAACACTAACACCAATAACAACAACAACAACAACAACATCAACAACCCCAGTATTAAAAACGCCAATAACAATAATAATAATAACACTAACACTAACACCAATAACAATAACAACAACAACAACAACACCAACCACCCCCCCAACCCCTTACATTAACACGACACTAATGACAATAACAACAGCACTAATACCAATAACAATAACAATCATAACAACAACCTTTGCACCATAATTTCTTTTTCACCTGTTGTGTCGCCGGATAATCATTATGCTCATACCTACAGACATACATAACAACACACTGCAATAATCGCCTTTTTGAACCCAATGCCTAAAGCTCATATTGGATTGCACCCCCATTAAACGACGATAATGTGAAGGATTACGTGTATTATTGTGTATTATGGCCCCACCTGTCTGTGTGTGTGCGTTGTCTCTACCCTGGGGGAAATACTGCGCCTTTTTTTCCTTCTTTTTTTTATTTCCTCTTTTATTGTGTCATTGGCGGGTTATGAGTGATGATGCGCTGTTTTGTGATCCCGTGGCAGGGTGGGGTGGGGTGGGGGGGGTACTGTATGTGTGTGTGTGTGTGTGTGTGTGTTACGTTGGTGTCTCTTAAATCTTTTTTGTCTGCCACTTTTGTTTTGATCTTGAGAGGATACGATAGATAAATAAATTAAAAAAACTTACACGATTGATAATTACTGATCACTAAGATTTCATACATTTTTTTACCTTCCTCTCGAAAAATAAAACAAAAAGTAAACATTCTCCATTCCTTATTCTTCTTCTCCTTTGTTGTCCTCTCCTTCATTCCCTCCATTCGTAAGTCATGTGATGTACTGACTTCCTCTTTGCAAACTACCAAATTAAAACAAAAACAATGCAATTATAACATTATTTTCGTCGACTTTAATGAATATTTTAATCTGGCACTGAACAATATAGTAGTAATAGTGGTGGTGGTGGTGGTGGTGGTGGTGGTGGTGGTGGTAGTAAAAGTAGTAAAGTAGCATTAGTAACACCAACACCAACAACACCAGTAGAAGTAGCAATATCAGTGCATTTCTTCATTTTGTAGCAGCAGTAGTAGCAGTAGTAATATTAGTAGTAGTGGTAGTGGTGGTGATAAAAATGATAAAACACCATCACTAACACCAATAACACCAACACCAGTAGAAGTAGCAAATATCGGTAATAATAGTAATAGTAGTAGGTAATAGATAGTAGGTAATATCAGTAATAGCAATAATAGTAGTAGTAGCAGTAGTAGTGGTGATAAAAACAACAAAACACCACCACTAACACCACCAACAATAACACCAGTAGAAGTAGCAAATATCAGTGCATTCCTTCATACAACACCTTCTTCACCGCCTCCTTCATTAGTGGCCATCCAGGTGTGCTCTAAGCCAGGTAAGCCTCATCCCCCCCACCCCCACCCACCCCCCGCCCCCCCTTGCTGGAATTACAAACTCACCACACTGTTATAAATCATCTTTTTTCTCCCTGTAGTGCGTGGGGGGGAGGTTAGGAATGGGGAGGGAGCCTTGGTGGGGAGGTTAGCGGTGTGTGGGTAGCGGGGAGGTAAGAGGAAGGAGTTGGAGGAGGGTGGGGTGGGGGGGAAAGGGATGATGGGGAGGTAATGGGAGGAGCAGAAGAGTAAGAGGGTTGGTGGAGAGGGGGAGGTTGTGTGGGGAGGTTATAGGTGGGGAGATAATGGGGAGGGTAGTGGGGAAGGCTTAAGTGGACCCAAGAAGACTTTTTTTCCCCTCCTCAGTTTTTTCTTTTAATTTTCCTTTTTTTTTTTTTCTTCTATTTTTCTTATTATATTTTGTTTATTTATTTATTTATTTATTCATTTATTTTTGGGTTTTAAAGGGAAAGTGTTTGTGGGAAATTCAAGAGAATGACGGGGGAGAGATTTATGTGTTATTTTTATTCTTTTTTTTTATTTCCTAGCCTGAAAATTTTTCCTCCCCCTCTTTTTATTTTTTATTTTGTTTTATTTTCATCGTTTTAGAAGTATGAGAGGAAGGGACGGTTGCAAAATATACTTCCCTTTTTTTCTTTTTTCTTTTATTTCATTCTTTATGTTCCGTTCTATTTTGAGTTCACTTTTCGTGTATGTTATTTCTTTCTTTTATCTTTTTTTCTTTAAATATATATATCTCTCTTCCCTATCTTTGTATCTGTTTTTTCTTTCTTCCTTATATTTTTTCAACTTCTTGCTGCATATATATAAATTTTGCTATTCTTTTTTTCCGAATCTGTATTTTTTCCCCCTTTTAGTGACTTATCTATCCTCACTTCAAGACCTTCATCGTTTACTTTTTTTCCTTTTTTTCCTTTTTTTCACGGCCATTTTTTGTTTAGGCAATAAAAAAAAAGGCAAAGAAAAAAAAAAAAGCTTCCTACCATAATCTGAAACACATCTGCTCTTCCCCTCAACTCACTTCAGAAAGGTTTAGTTGAAGTGACATGAGTTAGTGACATGAGTTTTTACCTATAGTTTTACGTTTCTAGTGAGCCATCAACACTTCTACTATATTAACACAACAAACACGCCTAACTTAACCCCTTCAGTACTGGGACGCATTTTCATATTCATTCTGCTTATATTTCCCGATTTTATACACCTACAGAAACTCACGGTGGGATTGAAATAGTAATACATGCAGTTAACTTGAAATACATTCTCCCTTAGAAAAAAGGAAAAAAAACTATAAAAAAAGGAAAAAAAACAACAACTTCAGTCCCCCTATATAACTTTTCATGTACCGTTTTCTCAATGCGCCTTTTTTTTATTTATTTATTTTTTGACCACCATTTTTTTCCCTTGGCCGGATTACCTTAGATAAAAAATAAATAAATAAAAAGAAGACCTAACAACAAATTTAACTTTCCACGCATCTTTCATTACTCCTCTATTTCCCTTCCCTTCCCTTCCCTTCCTCCCTTCAACCTCGCTCCGCCTCGCCCCGCCTCCCGCCCACATTCACCCCCCTCCCCACCCCACCCCCCTTGCCTCCCTCCTCGTGTCTCTCTCGTGCATGCTCCTTACTCTTCCCGCCCCTTTACGCCCCGCCCCGCCCCTCCCCGCCCCACTCATGCACTCCCCGCCCCTCAGCATCACCTCAACTTCACCCTTTCAAAGCCGCCCCTCCCCAAATCCCCATCTCCCCTTCCTTCTCCCTATTCTGTGTGTCTCTTACCTGTCTTCACTTATCTCTCGTCTTCTGTGGCTTGTGTGGGTTGTCAATGCATTATGTTGTTGTACCACTGTTCGTATTCCTTCACTGTGGCTGTCGTGTCCTCCCATGCCCCGCCCATGCAGATCTTCCCACCTTACCTGTTCGTTACGTGAATTGAAACACCTGAGTGGGTTTTATTTATTTATTTATTTATTTATTTATTTATTATTATTTTTTTTTTTCGTAATTAAAGTTTTCCCACGTGGTTTTCTGTGTGTTTCTTCGTTCCTGTGACTTTTGGCTCTTTCAGAAGGGAGATTTGAGGGTGTTTAGGTTCATATTCTGATAGGTACGCTTTGCTCTCTGGTTTATAATGGGTAGATTTGGAGATTGTCTTGTTTTTATGGGTGGTTTTTTGTGGTTTTAGTGATGGATTAGGTGGTTTCTAGTGTATTGTAAGGGAAAACTGTCTTAAACTGTTTGCTTTCTCATTTCTACCTCTTCATGTATTTACGGGTGTTTTTTTGTGGTTTTAGTGATGGATTAGGTGGTTTCTAGTGTATTGTAAGGGAAAACTGTCTTAAACTCTTTGCTCTCTCATTTCCATCTCTTTCTTTCTCTTTTCATTCTTTTTTCTTTCTCTTCTTTCTTTTTTTTACGGTTTTTAGTGATGGATTAGCAAGATTTCCAGGAAAAACAATCTTTAAAACCGGGAAGTCATCTGTGGTTTTGAAAAATTGTGAGGGTGAGAGAACAAAATAATTAAGAATACAAACCTTCCTTTTCACCATTTATATAATCTTATTTTGACATTTTTTTGACATTTGTGACCTTTTTTGACCATTTTTTGACATTTGTGACCTCTTTTGACAATTTTTTTTACATTTATGACCTTTTTTGACCATTTTTTGACAATTGTGACCTATTTTGACCATTTTTTGACATATGTGACCTTTTTTTACCTTTAAGGATAGGCGTTCTCAGTGGGGTGACTTTGACAAAACATGCAGGATAAGACTAGGATAACAGTAGTGTAGGATAAACATAGGAGAGAGAGAGAGGGAGAGGAGAAGGAGGGGAGGAGGGGAG
>CM035183.1:5970561-5988904 GCA_020233015.1 Callinectes sapidus | reverse complement strand
TAACAGAAAAACTACACAAAGCTCCAAAACTCATCACACTCCCCCCTGATCCTATACATGATCATTATATTGGAAAAGTCGTACAGGGCGCCGCTCCTTTGAGCTACGTCTCGGGAGCGGCCTCCCCAGACTAACAATTACGCCTTCTTCTTCTTCGTCCTCCTCCTCCTATCCTCCTCCTCCTCCTCCTCCTCCTCCTCCTCCTCCTCCTCCTCCTCTTCTTCTTCTTCTTCTTCTTCTTCTTCTTCTTCTTCTTCTTCTTCTTCTTCTTCTTCTTCTTCTTCTTCTTTCTTCTTCTTCTTCTTCTTCTTCTTCTTCTTCTTCTTCTTCTTCTTCTTCTTCTTCTTCTTCTTCTTCTTCTTCTTCTTCTTCTTCTTCTTCTTCTTTTGCTGCTGCTGCTGCTGCTCCTCCTCCTCCTCCTTTTCCTCCTCCTCCTCCTCCTCTTCATGTTTGGTCACTACTTTGTGGAGTGTAGATGTATCCTTGACCTGACCTTCCGGCCCAACGCATTACCAGCGACCGCGCTAAGTTTTTTTTAATCTTTGCCTTGATTTCCCTGTTCTCATTCCTTACATATAATTTAGAGTTTCATACATATTACACAACACTTCTTGACACAAACACAGTGTAACATTGTTTTTTTTCTGTCAGTAGTAAGATTTCGTCTGCTCTCACCTATTTCGTTTGTTCTCTGTTAGCAACTTTGTATTTTTTGTACTTGTAGCTCTGGTACTATACCGTAATTATCCTTTTTTTCCGGAACAATTGTGCTTTTGTTTCGAATTTTGGTAGTATTGCAACAGGTCACCTGCTAAAATTCTAGCTGTTATTCCCAAGGGAACAGTTTAAGTCACTAATCCAATAATTATTGTTCATTCCTGCCTTTTCTGCTCTCCAACCGTCGCCACTTTAATTTTGTATAATTTTATGTTCACTATACTAAAAATGCCTTCTGACCTGAAATCATGTAGTAAGTGTAGTGGGAGGTTTGCCCGGCAGTAGTTCGCTGACTACTTCTCTCACCCTATTTGCAGGTTGTATGACTTACGTTCTCACCTTGAAATAGCGGTGGAAGAAGGAAACAAGAGGTATTCCTAACTTAAAAATAATCTTGATTCTTTGCAGGACACGCGAACATGCCTTGAGGAAATTGTGGAATAAGGCAATAAAAGATACACTGAACTAAAAAATCGATTTGACACATTGCAGGATTTTGTAGCAGAAAATGTTGGAGTCACCTATGCACCACCCGCTCTTGCCACACCATGCCTCGCAAGCATTTCACTTTCACCCTCACCATCTTCCCATCCACAGGATACAGCCTTCACACATGTCAGAAATAGGGCACCGAGAAACATGTGACGCAGCCACCTATAATCGTTTTTTTCTATTCTCAGTGATCAAGTGGATGTTTAAGAAGAAACAAGACTAGTAGGCAATTTGATCGTGCGAGGTCAACTAGAGGAGTTCTGTGGGCGTGTCCCGTCTCATAGGCGGAGATATTGCTTTCTGGAGCGTCTCTGGGCTACATCACAGCCTCTATTGACGACGTGACAAAGGACGCCCCTAATAATACACTTTGTCATTCTCGCAGGTACTAATGACGTCCAGCGCACCCGTTCAGAAGAACTGATGGCAGAATACAAGAAAATGATACAGAAGTACAACACTAAATACAGAAATATTATCATTTCACGCATTCTCATGCTTACTTCTATGATATCGCATTCAGTACTAAAAATAGACTTAAGACTCTTTGCCAACAGAATTTATAGATATGTGGAATAACTTCTATAATGAACACAAACTCTTTAAGAGAAACGGCCTCCATCTAAATGCAGTGGGGGCAGCAAGAATGGGGAGAGTAATTCATAACAAAGTTTGCCTCCACAGACCAAAAAACTGGCGGGCGGTAGAGGAACACCACTTTTGTAGAAAATACAATATACAAATCCACATATTCAGACAAGATCAGAAGTTGTTATTCTAATGCTCAGTTTGAGAAGTAAATCTGATAAGCTGCAAGCTCTTATATACAAATATAACTATGACGTCCAGGAGGAGGCAGTAGACACCTGCCGAAACGATAATTACTCCCAGGGAGGTCTAAAGTAGACACCTGCCGAAACGATAATTACTCCCAGGGAGGTCTAAAGCACTGGGACAGGGGGTGCTGTGAGCTTATCATCAAAACCAGTTGTGACTTCACTGAACGTTTCCCTTTGTGTCTCATAACACAAGGGGGTAGTCACAGCCTGCCCTCTAAAGACAACCTCTTCCTCCACACAAAACTACATGCGCCTAGTTACACACACCTCCTTCACTCCAAATTTTAATTAAATATGGCGACTTCAACACCAGCCTCGGAGTCCCCTTCTGGGGAGGGGACCATAAATGTCCACAGGTCGGACTACTCTTCTGGCATCGACCTTAAGTGTCTTGACACCCCCCTCACATTTTTCTCCATTAACGTCTGCAATATTCGCGGTCTTCGATCTAATTTTTAATCTGTAGAACACCACCTCTCCTCCACTAGACCTCATCTTCTTTTTCTCACTGAAACACAGGTGTCTGAGGCAACTGACATAACCCCTTTTCTGTTCCCTCCTACTTTCCCTATCCTCATTTTCGTTCCAAAGCTGGATGTTGCGTCTATGTCCGCAACGACGTAACTTGCTCTCGTGCCCACGCTCTTGAATCTTCCGCCATCTGGCTTCGACTCCAGAGTCACTCTCTAACTATTTTTTTTCTGTACCGTATATCTCTCACCTAACTCCTCTGACTATGGAAAATTCTTTGACTACCTAACTTCTAAAGTGGAGCACATTCTGACTCTCTATCCTTTTGCGGAGATCTCCATTCTTGGAGACTTCAATGTTCACCACCAGCTTTGGGTTTCCTCTCCTTTCACTGACCATCCTGGTTAACTTGCCTCTAACTTGCTATCCTACATGACCTAGAGCAACTGGTGCAACACCCTACTCGTATTCCTGACAGTCTTGGAGATATGCGCAACATTCTTGACCTTTTCCTAATCTCTAATCCTGCTGCTTATGCTGTCACCCTTTCTTCTCCGTTGGGTTTCTCCGATCACAATTTCATATATGTATCCTGTCCTATCTCTCCAATTTCTCCTGAGCTAGGGGCCTTAGGGTCAAAATATTTACACGGCGGACAAAAGTGCCAAACTTTTTGTGTGACTAGGGCTGGTCATAGTGGTCAATTTCAGAAGGGGTGCCCGCTGCTATCAACTTCCGGTGGCGGCCATATTGGATTTTTCAAAATGGCCGCCACCGAAAATGAAAGAATCTACTTAGTTTTATATCTTCTGTTCTATTTCATGTATTCTAATGATTCTGGTGTCTATTATTATGCTTTTGAGGTCACAGAATCTAATTCTGCCAACAAAATGCTAGTGGCGTGCATACTTTTGATGTAATTATGAATATTAATGTCAAATTCGACAAAATATTGTTTTTTTTGCAATTATTTATTGCTTACATGCCAAATTCTAACAATAAATGAGCATTAATACATTTCAATGCACAAGATCAATAATTAATCTGAAAGTCACAATCTCCTTCACATGCACATAGTGTTGTGCAACCAAGTCCAGCTTCATGGCATCTGCATTTCTTTGTGCACAAAGGCAGGGCTTTGCAGCAACAGCGGAGCAGTTCTCTACAGGCTTTAGCTGCTTCAGGTAGGTCAGACCAGTGTGGCGTCCATCCTGTTTCATCTTTCCTCCAGCCATATTCCTCTGGTGATGGTATGTCAGTGAGCGGGGTGGCACTGCAAGACCACAAGCTTGCCTGGTACACTGCTCGTCTCACATGTTGCAGAAGTGCCGCCTGGAAGAAGACACAATAATTGTTATTATTAGCATCAGGTAAAGTTGGTTGCATCAAGCAAAAATGTGAATAACTGGCATCCTCATAAATTGTTTGAAACATATACACACCTGTGTTGGTGGGAGAGCATCTATCTGTTTTCCCTTCTTGCTGAATAGCTCTCTTCTTTGGTCATTCACTGAGCTTAGGTCAGTTGATGGCTGATACAGCAGGCAAACAAATCTCTCGACACACTGGAACAGCTTTGACATTACATCTATCGTCACAAAGGGGTTGCTAGCAGGTATGGCAAAGGCTTCATTTGCTTCTTGGTAGGTTGCCCATGTCTTCCAAGCAGCTTTCTTTCCATGCCGCAGAAATTGTGAGGTTGTATCTGAGCCAGTCAGAGCATGGAAAAATGGCATAGCTCTGCACTTTTGTGATCCCCAGTCATTATAAAGTGTCTTGATATGGTAATATCGAAATGATTTCTTGGGGCCAAATCCTACCCAGATATCAGCATCAGGAAAGCGAGTAGTAAGGTGATGCATCCCTAGCAATATAATCACCACATCTGTATCAACTGTGGTGACAACAACCGTCTTATGCCCAGCCCTGAGAGCATCCAGAGTGTGAGACACTATCTTGGTATCTGCTTCCTCGTGTCCTGATACATCAACATCAGAATGCCTTCCTCCAAGAGAAGTAACTTTGAGGCCTGAGTAAAAAAAGATAATACAAGAAATATCATCTAAAGTTTTTGTTGTTGAAATGTAAATTTTCATTGTATTGTTGGGTTCAAATGTTTAGAAAATCAGTACAACATTCACTTACCATCCGTAATCTGGAGTTCCTTTCCATCTGGCAATGTACACTCAGCAATGACCACATCTGTGAGGAACTGGAAAAATTCTTCTTTGTTCTTTGATTCACGAAGAAAAGCAGGAAAGTTTGAAGGTAGTTTTGTAGAACTGCTGACTTTCCTTCTTGACCCTGTACAATGAAGAAAATATCTGATAAACCAGCTAGACAGTGTAATTGAAAATATGCACATCTAGTCATTATATAGATTAGTAATTAGCTTGGGTTGATTTCAGATCATTCTTACCTTTTCCTCTATGTCTTCTAGTTGTCTCTTTCAGGCTACCTTCACAGTACGTGTCCCAGATAACGTCCAGTCTCGTTGATCTTTCCAGTCTTTGGTATATCCAGGGCAAGAAAACTTTCTCGGCATAGTCATGGAATGTTTTCACATGGGCTGTAGGAAGACTGTGAACAACTGTTGCCCCATCTACAATCGTTGCATCAAATTGTACAGGAGCGTCAGGAATTTGTCCAGAATCTAAACATTCCAACAGGTCAGATTTCTTTGTGGGAAGGCGGAGGTCTCCATTATCAGACAGGGATGGGGGATATTGGACATTTTCATATTTGAAGAAGACATCCATGTCTGCAGAACGAACTTGACTATTATGGTCAAGATTGTCAATGGCTCCCACTGTATAGAGTCCTTTCCGAAGATTCATTGGACACACTATTCCATCGGTATGATATCTTTCAGCCACAGAACGTGCTAGATTTTGTTCTATTTGGAGAACCCGCTTGTAATTTACACTGAGACCTAGTGAATGCAACTGCTCAATGAGAATTTTATTTCTTGACTGTGTGTGAAGCTTGATGCCTAGATATAGAGGCAAGGGCATCTCTCTGGAACGGTTTGTCCTCCTACACTTTGGATCCAAATCCTGAGTCTTGTGTGCCTTCTTCTTTGCATTGAAGCAGATCAGTTGTGCAATACTTAGGCAACTTTGACTTTCCTGTGCATCCTGGTCTTCTATATCTGTTCCATTCAGCAGCAAGGACACAAGGTTGATTAATGATCTTGGTATGCTTGTAGACTGGCACTGAGGAGTGAAGGAACCTTCAAATGTATATCTTGGCTTGTCAAATATGTCCTTTCTGATCTGCTTAGCCATTTGTACCATAGCAAGTGCATCTTTTTCAGTTCTCTGTATCTCCTCCTTTAGTAGGTCTCCCAATCCTTCTCTGAACACAAGCATTCTATTTCGGCCCGATGATTGCTCCTGACACTGGCCCCGGAAGTGACTTAGCAACTGATCTTTCAATCTTGTCCGGTTACGTTACTGCCTACACCCAGATCATTTCTCCTAGTTTCATAGAGTGTGTGAAGGTCTTGTAGTTGGAAAATGTACTGTCCATCACCCAACTTGTCAGTGATGTGTGACACCAACTCTGCGAAACATCTCCCTTCAAGAAGTTGCTTATCTTCATTCATTTCTCGGCTAGAATCCCGCCGTACAGTAGCTCTATATCGGTTTCTAAAGGCAGTAAGACAGTCTAAATGATATTTTAACTCCTGGGCTATTACATCACCACTGCACAGTTTTCCAAGGAGAACAGTGTCACCCATAGCTGTTGCCATGTCCTTCAGGTTCTGATCCATTTGGAATGTTGAACATTCATGTAGGACTCCATCAGTATGCTCGCAGAATAGGCATGTTACTTTTGGCTCATCGGATCTTCTTTTTTTTTCTGCTTGACCCTAACACCTGTGTCGCCTGCTCTGCTTGTCGTTTCTTCACTCTATCCAACTTTGACTGGGCAAACTTGAGATGACATGACTTGTGCCACTTTGCTCTGTTCTCTAGAAGATCTTTGGCTTCCACCTCGAAACCTTGCTTAATGAAATTAACCGATGTTGGTAATTCCCCAATCTCCCTGAACTCGCGTACCAGATTTGAGAATGTTTGGTACACTTCAGATGCATTTCCCTGCAAGCTGTTGGCAGGCCATTCAGTTCACCACCACCACCACAGATTACACAAACAGCCATTGTACCACCACGTAGTTAGTCCCTCCAAGTTTGCATATCAGACATAACCTGCAAAAGAAATTATTGTTGAAATGTTTTTTTGTAAAAATAAAAATACAATAAAATAAGCAAATCACCTCCATTAATTAATATTTTTGTTGTTTTAACATTATAATCGGATTCCTTGACCCCAGAAACATAATAATAGACACCAGAATCATTAGAATACATGAAATAGAACAGAAGATATGAAACTAAGTAGATTCCTTCATTTTCGGTGGCGGCCATTTTGAAAAAATCCAATATGGCCGCCACCGGAAGTCGATAGCAGCGGGCACCCCTTCTGAAATTGACCACTATGACCAGCCCTAGTCACACAAAAAGTTTGGCACTTTTGTCCGCCGTGTAAATATTTTGCCCTTTTTTGACCCTAAGGCCCCTAGCTATCAGGATCCTCCAAGGCGGAAGTGCCTTTGGCATTTTGCCTCTGCTAGTTGGGGAGACCCGAGGAGGTATTATGCTGATTTTCCTTGGAATAATTACTGCTTCCGTGAGAGACCTGTCTCTGTGTGCTGAGCGCATAACAGTGTGTCTGGCATGGAGACGTGCATTCCTCACTCTTTTTCTCGACCTAAACCTTCCAAACCCTGGTTTAACACAGCTTGCTCCCGTGCGATCCATGAGAGAGAGATGGCCCACAAAAGGTACTTGAGCCTTCGATCACCTGAGTCTCACGCTCTTTATGTTTCTGCCCGAAATCATGCCAAGTCTGTTCTTCAACTTGCCAAAACTCCTTCATTCATAGAAAGTGTCAAAATAATTCCAGATATAACTCACCTCGAGACTTTTGGCATCTAACCAAAAACATCTCCAACAACTTTACTTCTTCATCTTTCCCTCCTTTAGCTCAATTGGATGGCACCAATGCCATCTCATCAATATCTAAAGCTAAACTCTTCGCTCAAACCTTTGCTAATAACTCTACCTTGGACGATTCCGGGCTTGTTCCTTCCTTTTCTCCCCCCTGTGACTACTTCATACTACCTAATAAAATCCTTCGAAACGATGTTTTCTATATCCTCGCTGGCCTAAACCCTCGGAAGGCTTATGAATCTGATGGGGTCCCTCCTATTGTTCTCCGAAACTGAGCCTCCGTGCTTGCACCTTGCCTAGTCAAACTCTTTCAACTCTGTCTATCTACATCTACCTTTCCTTCTTGCTGGAAGTTTGCCTACATTCAGCCTGTTCCTAAAAAGGGTGACCGTTCTAATCCTTCAAACTACGGTCCTATTGTTTTAATCTCCTACTTATCTAAAGTTTTTTTTTAATATATTCTCAACAAGATGATTCCTAAACATCTATCACTTCACAATCTTCTATCTGACCGCCAGTATGGCTTCCGTCAAGGCCGCTCTACTGGTGATCTTCTGGCTTTCCTTACTGAATCTTGGTCAACCTCTTTTAGGGATTTTGGTGAAATTTTTGCGGTAGCCCTAGACATATCAAAAGCTTTTGATAGAGTGTGGCACAAAGCTTTAATTTCCAAACTACCCTCCTATGGCTTCTATCCTTCTCTCTGCAACTTCATCTCAAGTTTCCTTTCTGATCGTTCTATTGCTGCTGTGGTAGACGGTCACTGTTCTTCCCCTAAATCTGTCAACAGTGGTGTTCCTCAAGGGTCTGTCCTATCACCCACTCTCTTCCTATTATTCATCAGTGATCTTCTAAACCAAACTTCTTGCCCTATCCATTCCTATGCTGATGATACCACCTTGCACTTTTCCACGTCTTTCCATAGACGACCAACCCTTCAGGAAGTACACAGTTCACGCAGGGATGCCCCAGAACGCCTAACTTCTGATCTCTATAAAATTTCTGATTGGGGAAAAGCAAACCTTGTGTTGTTCAATGCTTCAAAAACTTAATTCCTCCACCTATCAACTCGACACAACCTTGCAAATATCTGTCCCTTCTTCTTCAATGATACTCAACTGCCCCCTTCTCCTACACTAAACATTCTTGGTCTATCCTTTACTTGTAATTTAAAGTGGAAACTTCACATCTCTTCTCTAGCTAAAACAGCTTCCATGAAGTTAGGTGTTCTGAGCCGTCTCCGCCAGTATTACTCACCTCCCCAACTCCTAACTCTATACAGGGGCCTCATCCGCCCTTGTATGGAGTATGCTTCACATGTTTGGGGAGGCTCCACTCATACAGCTCTATTGAACAGGGTGGAATCAAAAGCTTTTCGTCTTATCAACTCCTCTTTTCTGACTGACTGTTTTCAGCCTCTTTCTCATCGCCGCAATGTTGCTTCTCTTGCTCTCTTTCACTGCTATTTCATGCTAACTGCTTTTCTGATCTCGCTAACTGCGTGCCTCCCCTGCTCCCGCTGCACAAGACTTGCTTCTTCCTCTCACCCCTATTCTGCTCACCTCTCTAATGCAAGAGTTAACCAGTATTCTCAGTCTTTCATCCCTTTCTCTGGTAAACTCTGGATCTCTCTTCCTGCCTCTGTAATTCTACCTGCCTATGACTTGAACTGTTTCAAGGGAGAGGTATCAAGACACTTATCCCATTCTTTTGGCTACTGAATCTGGAGTTTTCAGGGACCAGCACTACAGTGGACTTTTTTGTTTTATTTCTGTTGCCCTTGGCTGCTTCCCTTCTACATAAAAAAAAAAAAGTTTTCACGACTGGGGATCTTCACGGTAACCTGCCTACCGTCGCGCCCCAGACACACTGCCTGACTTCACAATTACAGAAAATGAAAACCTCTCAGTCATGAACAGCATGAACGTCAACAAAACACCTGGGCCAAATTATATATCACCCAGGCTTATTAAAGAAGCAAAAAATGAGCTCGTGAAATCCCTTACGATTTTATTTGATAAAACGTTGCTAGCGGGGAAAGTCCCCCATGGATGGAAGCTAGCAAATGTCACGCCAATCTTCAAAAAAGGAAATAAATCCCCTAGCAAATTACAGGCCAATAAGTATTACTTTAGTAGTATGCAAGCTGATGGAAACAATGATCAGAAACAAGATTGTCAAGCTCTTAGAAGAGAATGAAATAATAAAAAATTCAACATGGATTCAGAAACAGGCGCTCCTGCTTAACAAATTTACTAGACTTCTTTTATGAAGTATCTAACTCGTATGACGAGACAAAACCGGTCGACATTATTTACCTCGGTGTCCAAAAAGCTTTCGACACTGTCTCACATAAAAGACTAATAAGTAAAATAAACACTCACGGCATAGCCGGAAATACCCTGAAATGGCTGGGAGACTGGTTCTTTGACAAAAAACAACCTGTTGTTATGAACGGAAGAGTCAGAGTGGCATAACGTTAATAGCAGTGTTTCTCAAGGCTCTGTTTTAGGACCAGTACTTTTCATAATATACATCAGTGATATTGATGAAGGCATAAATTACACATTAAGTAAATTCGTGGCCGACACCAAATAATTAGTAAAGTAGCGTCAGCATCACAATGGCAGGAATTACAGAGTGACCTCAACAAACTAGCATGCTGGGCAGAAAAATGGCCGATGAAATTAAATGTAGAAAAGTGCAAGGTCCTTCACATCGGAAACAACAATGTCCAAGATAAATACTTGATGAATAATGTGCCTCTGGCGAGTACAGAAAAAAAAAAGTAGATTTTGGTGTTGTGGTTTCAAAAGATCTTAAGCCGAGTCAACACTGCACAGAAACAGTGAAAACGGAAAATAAATTAGTAGGGTTCGTTTGGAGAGCCTTTGAATTTGAATCTGAAAAGTTATACTTATCTTATATAACTCATTGGTGTGTCCTGAACTCGAATATTGTGTGCAGTTTTGGTCACCATATTACAGAAAAGACATTAAAAAATCGGAAAAAATGCAACGCAAAATGATTCCAAGGTTGAAAATAAGCCATATGAGGAACGATTGGAAGAATTAAACTTATTCAGCTTAGCCAAGCGCAGGATAAGGGGAGACCTAATCGAAGTTTTCAAAATTTTTATAGGATATAGCAACCTTAACGTTAATAAGTATTTTAGCATTGATAATTCAAACACAACAAGAAATAATGGTTGTAAAGTTATACCCAAATGCTTTGAATCTCATGAAGCGAAGTACTTTTTGTTTAACAGAAGTGTTAACATCTGCAATAAGTTGCTTTTTTTTTTTTAATTGTAAACAGTAGTTGTATTCCATCATTCAAAAACAAAATTGATAAATATTTAAAACCTAACCCCCAACAAGCTCTCTTCTTGTCCGAATAATTTAACACATATCTCCTAATAATGTCATGGTTTCTGTGTTTCTTCTCTTTTCAGATAGACATGTAGAATCTACCATAGGTGAATAGCAGAATTTCCTTTCATCCTTTCCTGTGAAAATTCCAAGCCAGATTTTTTTTTTCATACTGTATGGTACTTTTCCAAACTATTTTCTATGCTACCAAAATATGGAGGAAGTGGTGGGTCGGAAGGAGCCTTCTTCTGTACTGTCCTGCCTCTCTTCCCTGTAGATAGTTTGCAGTAGTTACCAAGCAGCCTTGAGAAGACCAGGTCTGTTACTGCTTGTCCTTCCTTTGTATTCCTTTGTACTCCTCCTCCTCCTCCTCCTCCAAAACCCATGGAAGAACCAACACATTTACTCTCATTTGCTCTTACTTTATGTCCCACCTAACACCACCCTTGTCCCCCCCCACTTCATGTCCCCCCTTAACACCACCCTCAACCACCACCACCACCACCATCACCATCACCACCGCTCTTGTCACTTGCTCGGCAAACAAGAAGTAATTCCCTCATCAGGATAACAGGTATTGGAAAGCATTAACTCTGCGGCGCCCAAGGGAGGGTGGCTTTCTAGGAAAGACTTGAGGTATTTAGTCTCATGCAAAATATTAGGAAGAAAAATAGCTGCACATTGGTGTGTGTGAGAGGGAGAGAGAGAGAGAGAGAGAGAGAGAGAGAGAGAGAGAGAGAGAGAGAGGCACTAATCCGATTAAACAACGGGAGAAAAGTCCTGCCGTCATTATTTTCCGGTGTAGTTACATTGGTGTTTGTTAATTAGCCGACTTGCACAGGTAGACTCACGGTTCAACAGGTGAGAAAAGTGCTAGGGAGTGTGAAATAGTTTGTGTTGAGTTGCGTTGCTCCAGTTTTGTGTAGTTGTGATTTTATTTATTTATTCATTTTATTTGTTTCTTCTCTCTTGTGTTGCTTCAGTGTTGTAGTTCTGCTTCCTGATTTTATTTACTTATGTGTTCAATTTATTTGTTTATCATCTGTTGTGTTGCTTCAGTGTTTTAGTTTTGCTTCCTGATTTTATTTACTTATGTGTTCAATTTATTTGTTTATTCTCTGTTGTGTTGCTTCAGTGTTTTAGTTCTGCTTCCTGATTTTATCTATTTATGTGTTCAATTTATTTGTTTATTTTTTGTTGTGTTGTTTCAGTGTTGTGTGGTTGTGCTTCCTTTTCTTTTCATTCATTCATTTCTTTTGATTTTGTTGTTGTTGTTGTTGTTGTATTGCTTCAGTGTTGTGGTTGTGGTTGCTGATTTTGTTTATCCATTTGTTTATTTTATTTGTTTATTTTCTGTTGTGTTGCTTCAGAGTTCAGTTGTGCTTCCTGATTTTATTTATCTATGTGTTAAATTTATTTTTTTATTTTCTGTCGTGTTGCTTTAGTGTTGTGCGTTTGTGCTTCCCGTTTTTTTTTTGGGTGTGTGTTTATTCATTTAAACATTCGTTCATTTATTTATTTTTTTCTTATGTTATTTCAGTGTAGTAGTTTTTATTTCCTGATTTTATTTATTCATTTGTTAATTCTATTTATTTGTTTTCTGTTGTGTTGCTTCAGTGTTGTGTGGTTGTGCTTCCTGATTTAATTTTTCTATTTGTTCTTTTAATTTTTATTGTGTGGCTTCAATATTGTGGTTGTCCTTCCTGATTTAATTTATTTAGTCATTAATTTCATTTGTTTATTTGCTGCTGTGTTGCTTCAGTGTTGTTTTTGTGGTTTCTGATTTTATTTATGCATTTATTTATTTACTTTGTTTCTTTCCTTATTTTCTTTCTTGATTTTTTGCTGTGTTGCTTCAGTGTTGTGTGTTTGTGAGGTGTGTTTGTGTTTCCCGATTAATCTGTTTGATTTATTTTTATTTATTTTTAATGGGATTTTGAAATAGTTATGGTCATGTTTGTTTTGTTTAGCTTTCACGTAGCATATCTCTCTCTCTCTCTCTCTCTCTCTCTCTCTCTCTCTCTCTCTCTCTCTCTCTCTCTCTCGAAGATCATGGCGTCGACTTGTTTACACTTCAGTCAGCTGCTCCCGGAATTCTCCTAGTATAGTAACATCCCTAGAACGCCTACGAGCCTCCTAGCTACACTGCGGACTACGTAAGCTAACAGTGCATCGCCAGGTTAGACTTCCTGAAATAGGATATTGTGGACTTAGTATACAAGGCCTGCCGAAAATAAGCCTTAACCCTACAAGTCCCCCTGGTTAGTGTGGCCATTTCTGGCGCATGCGCACTGAGGCTCTGACGTCATCTGACAAACTCATCAGGAAGACAATATGGAACCCTCACTCTTTCAGTCTATGCTCGAGGCACAGGAACGTGCTTTCAAGACAGCGCTGGATGTTGTTGTTAAGCAAATGAATACTCAAATAAACAAATTAGAAAATAAAGTAACTGACTTGACTACAAGGTTGGAATACTCGCAGCGTGAATTAGATGACATAAAAACAGAACTCAAGGAGAGTGAGAGAGACAGAAAGATCGCCTGCGACATGATTGAAAGTTTGTCAGAGCAAATGGAGACGTCTGCTAAGAAAGTAAAAGAACTTGAAGATAGAGTAAATTATCAAGAAGACTACAGTCGACGGAAGAATATTCGTATTAATGGAATTGAAGAACAAGGAAGCAACGAATCATGGGAAATGACTATGAAGACTGTGACTTCATTACTAGAGCAGAAGATGAATCTACCAGGAATAGAGATACAGAGAGCCCACAGAGTCGGAGTAAGTCGTGATGGAAAGCCCCGTCCTATAGTGGCTCGCTTCACCCGCTTCTGCGACAAAGAAAATATAATGAGGAATGCGAAGAAACTAAAGGGGACAAACGTTTTTGTCAACGAAGACTTATGCCCAGCATCACAGGCAGTAAAAATGGCCCAGATGCCGCTTCTCAAACAAGAGAGAGCTCAAGGGAAAGTGGCATTCTTTAGACACACCAAACTAATCATCAAAGAGAGAAACACGGTCGTCGAGGATGGAGAAGGACAACGTTCAACGAGGGCAGTTGGTGCAGTCGGTGGTGCTACAGACGGCAATGTGGTGGTTGAGGCCGCTGGTGCGTGGGCAGATGCTAAGGTTGACTCCGTCCCGGCTCAGACTCAGCCAAACGCGCCAGGTACTCGCTCGCGCGCTACGCCTACACCCCCTATCACGCCCACACCAGGGGCGTCAACCAGCTCTGTGCAAAGAGGAACAACTAGACGTGTTGCTACAGATCGACGTGGAACATTCAATGATGAAGAAGCAAGCAACACTCCTCAGCACAACATGAAGACTGCCTTACGTAAGAAAAAGTAAACGTTGTCGGTCTCCAATTATATAGCAATCCTATTAACAACCATCATACTCTTTTCATGTACTTAAATCTGTTTCCCTTCCACAATCTTAGTAATCATGAACTCGCATTGCTAAACAATTCTGACCATAACTACCCTCTATCCGTTATAAGTAAAATGTTATACAATCCCTTTCAGTATGTATCAGATAACGAACACAACAACAATGTCTGAATTAGTTGTAACATCAAGATACCAGATAGTAAATACATATTTTGTGATACTTTTGATTTGAATTCTAATTATGTTAACTTATTTTCCTTCAATATAAGTAGTTTAACCCGCCATCTAGACGGCTGTATTCACCAATGTATAAATGTTATTAATGCTAGGTTTGATGTATTGGGCTTCTGTGAAACACGTTTAGATAATACCATTTGTAATCTTTACCAAATTGAGGGATATAATAATTACTTCAACAACAAGAACACTCAGGGAGGAGGTGTAGCCCTATGTGTTAGGGATACCTTCCAAGTCAAACACCTTACTAACTTATCAGTACAATTGCCACACATTCAGTCACTATTTGTACAAATAACCCATCCATATGCTTTTGTTGTTGGAATGATCTATAGACCACCAAACTCCAATTTTGAAGACTTTATTTCCTCTTTTACCGATATGATTAATATTGCAACGTCCCTACACCTACCTGTATATCTGATGGGAGATTTTAATGTAAATATTTTAGATTATAGAAATAGGAATTCCCAGGATTTAGTTAATTTATTTCATATCAACTACTTTTTCTCTACCATAAACAGACCAACAAGAGTTACCAACCACTCAGCTACCATTATTGATAATATCTGGACGAACAACATAGATAATTATGTAAGCAGTGGTGTATTGATCTTTTCAATTAGTGATTATTTCCCTCTTGTTAGTTCTTTCTCCAATAATAACACAAACACCCCACATTTTTCAACAGTTACGAGAAGAAATTTCTCCGATGATAATATAACCAAATTCAAACTTGACATATCACAAATACAGTATGACAGTCATGACTCCGGGGTTAACAATGATGTTGATCTACAATTTGATAATTATTTATCAAAGTTCGTATCTCTGTACAACAAACATTTTCCTAAATACCAATATCACATTAAAGAAAATCACATGAACAAATCTTACATAACAACAGCTATCCGAAACTCCATAAAACAAAGAAATAAATTACAGAAACTCTATAGCAGATGGCCGATCACCTATGAAGTAAGATTTAAAAAATATAGAAATGAGTTGACAAAAGTAATACGTACAGCTAAAGAAAATTATTATAAAAATGAATTAAACCAAAATTTTGGAAATTCCAACAAAACTTGGAAAACAGTTAACACATTACTTGGATAAAAGAAGAATAAGTTACCATCTACTTTGATTCACAATGACACCACAATTAATGACCCTTTAGAAGTCGCTCAAGCATTCAATAACTACTTCAGCAATATTGGTATCACTATGGCCAGCAACATACAAGAAACTCAGCACTCCTATCACAACTACTTACCTCCACCTGTTCCGTTCTCTTTTTATTTAAGACCTACTAATTTATCAGAAGTAAAATCAGTTATACAAATGTTAAACTATTCCTCACCCGGCCATGATGATATCAACATTAAAATAATTAAACAATGTTCAGAAACAATCTCTCCGTTCTTAGTTCACATTATAAATAAATCCTTTGAAATAGGGACATTCCCGAAGCAACTTCAAATCACTCGTATTGTCCCAATACATAAAAAAGGGGATAATTCTATGGTGGAAAACTACAGGCCCATTTCCATATTACCATGTTTAAGCAAAGTTTTTGAAAAAAATTATGTCAATCAGATTGTATAATTACCTTTCAGAACACTCTCTTCTCGCCTCGTCTCAGTTTGGTTTCAGACCAAAATATTCCACTGAATTAGCATTACATCAACTCTGTAAAAGTATTTACCAAGCCATTGATAGCAAATTGTTCCAAATTTCAGTTTTCTGTGATCTTTTGATACCATCTCACATGAAATCTTATTACAAAAATTATTAGTTTATGGTATAAGAGGTAATGCCCACAAATGGTTCTCCAGTTATCTGTCTCACAGGAAACAACATACAGCCTACAATAATGTCACCTCCTCATTCTGCAGCATACCATGTGGTGTACCTCAGGGATCAATTCTTGGCCCTTTGCTGTTTTTATTGTATATAAATGATATTTGTAATAGTAGTAATGATGTTAAATTCTTGTCTTTGCCGACGACACCACAATTTATTTACAGGGACATGATATAATAAATTTAACTACTACCCTAAATACAGAATTGGTGAAAGTTAATAATTGGATAAGTAGCAATAAACTAACATTAAACTTAAACAAAACAAAATACATGATCTCTAGTCCTATTATGACACAACAAATAAGCACATCCATCAGAATCAATAATATCAATATATCTCAAGTTAACGAATTCAAGTTCTTAGATGTTCTAATAGATAGCAAGATTAAATGGAAACAGCATATAGATTTCTTAAATTCTAAATGATCATTATTAACAGGAATAATCTATAGATTACGGTATTATTTAAATGAAAAATGTTTAAGACTTATATATTTCAGCTTGATATACCCTCACTTACATTACTGTTGTGCCATATGGGGAGGAGCATACACCACCTATATCAACAACCTTTTACTATCACAGAAGAAAATATTACGTGTAATGTACTTTAAAAGTAGGTATAGCCACACGATGGAATTATTCAGGGAACATAAGCTACTAAAAATTCAGGATATCATAAAACTCAACACACTAATGTTTGTTCACAAATCCTTATCATCATTGCCTATACAAAGAGATTTTTCACGACTGGCACACTCCGCCTCACGACGAGCCGGTCACCTCAGCCTGCCCTTATGCCGCACATCCCATGCCCAGCAGAATGTCATGTACAGAGGGTGCAAACAGTGGAACGAACTACCAGAACATATTATTAATGAACAAAACTTACCTCTTTTAAGAATAAAGTTAAAAATTTCTTCCTAAGTTCATACGAGAATCCCTCTTAATTATAGTTAAACGTAAAATAATTCTTTTGCAACGATTAATTTCTTCGATTTATACATCTTTCTTATATACTGTGTTTAACTCATATAATTTCACAATGCATACTCAACAATGTTGTTATACAAATGCGTATGGGGTGGTGTTCTGGCTATGTGAGGTGGGGGGGGCCCAGCATACTGTATATATGTACATGGTAATTGAAATTCGTTTAAACCATTGTGGATGTAAGTAGGGTGTAGCCATAGCGCTCTACTTGTACTATTATTGATGGTATGTACTGATACATTTCCTGTTTCTATTAACATTATTGATATTTCTACATTTCTATGTTTCAGTTTGTCGTTAATTTTGGCCTTATTATGAATAGACTTACTATAACTATGCTGTACCAGCATTATTTAATGTTATCTGGTCTTTTCTGTTTGTGCATATATATATATATATATATATATATATATATATATATATATATATATCTATATATATATATATATATATATATATATATATATATATATATATATATATATATATATATATATATATATATATATGTTTATGTGTGGATGTGTGTGCATATATATGTATATGTATATGTGTATGTTTGTATATACAGTATGTATATGTGTGTGTATGTACATGTATATGTATGTATGCGTGTGTGTATATGTGTATATGTATGTGTTTGTGTGTGTGTGTGTGTGTGTGTGTGTGTGTGTGTGTGTGTGTGTATTTGTATGTGTGTATACGCATATGTATGTGTATGTATGTATAAGTGTATGTGTATATACAAAGGCGGATATGCTAATATTTATACTCAATGAATGTCCTCGCCATGACCTATACCTTTTAAAACAAGAATTATAATAGTTGCCCATAAAGAGCTTTGCTCAATGGGAATGTGACCTTCATTCATGTTAAACCTTATAATATACAGTTATGTAATGTACTATAAGAGGTCAATAAATTTGTCAATTTGTCAATTTGT
>CM035183.1:5955455-5966221 GCA_020233015.1 Callinectes sapidus | reverse complement strand
GAGAGAGAGAGAGAGAGAGAGAGAGAGAGAGAGAGAGAGAGAGTTGCATTTACCTATTTATAGCATACAGGTTGACATAGAGTCACTTTTTCTCCGAAAGACTGACTGGAAGCAGTTCAACACTCCTGAGATCTCTTCTGGGTATTGATAAGTTTCCTTTTTGCGTTTTAGTTTGATTATTTCTCCTTTTTTTCTTCAGATTGCGGTTTACATATTTTTTGAACGATTTAGGCACTTCCTTATATTTGTCCATTTATGTTTTTATGGTAGTTTTTTCTGTTCCATTCTCCGAGTTTTAACGTACTCGTTCCTTTCCTTCATATAATCTATCCAAAGAGTATAATATTATCTTCCATTTCTTTTCTATCTATTCCAAGCTTTTTATTTTTTATCCCTGCTGGTTCACATCTTCCACTCCTTGTCGCTTGATTCTTCATTGGCACGTGTTTCTTTATTCCTTCATTGTACTTTTCTGTTAAAGTTCACCACTTGCCATAGGTTTTCTCCGTTATATAAAGGTAAGTCTTGTCTACTTGCTTGGAGTATTTCCCCTGTTCTACAAAATTAGCTTTACTGTAATTTTATCTCCCATCTTTATAATCTTCTTACCTAGTTTTTTTTTTCCGGGCCGCCATTCTTTCCATGTGGACTCTTGTATTCTATTTTTTTCAAGTATCTTGTTTCCTTGGTAAACACTATATGCCAAAAACATTTCAAATAACTTTACTTCTTCGTCTTTCCCTCCTTTATTTCATCCTAATGGCACTACTGCCATCACGTGTCTCTAAAGCTGAACTCTTGTCTCAAACCTTTGATTACAACTTTACCTTGAATGATTCTGGGTTGTTGCTTTTTTCTCTCTTCTCCCTGTGACTATTTCATGTCTTTGATTAAGATTCTTTGCACTGATGATATCCACGCCCTAGCTGGCCTAAATTCTCGGAAGGCTTATGGACCTGACGGGACCCCTCCTATTGTTCTCAAAAACTGTGCTTCGGTGTTTGCACCTTACATGTCCAAATTCTTCCAACTCTCTGTCAACATCTACCTCACCTTCTTGCTGGAAGTTTGCCTACATTCAGACTGTCCCTAAAAAGGGTGACCGTTCTGATCCCCCAAACTACCCCCCTATAGCTTTAATTTCCTGCTTGTCTAAAGTTTTGAATCTATCCTCAATAGGAAAATTCTTAAAAATCTGTCACTTTACAATCTGGTATCTTCTGGTTTTCCTCAGTGAGTTTTGGTTATTCTGTTTAAGAGATATTTTGGTGAAACTTTTGCTGTTACCTTAGATATATCAATAGCTTTTGATAGAGTCTAGCACAAAGCTTTAATTTCAAAACTGCTCTCATACGGTTTCTATCCTTCTCTCTGCAACTTTATCTCAAGTTTCCTCTCCGGCCATTCTATTGATGTTGTGATAAACCTCCACTGTTCTCCAAAATCTATTAACAGTGGTATTCCTCAGAGTTTTGTTCTGTCATCCACTCTCTTTCTACATTTCATTATTGATCTAAACCTGCGGTTCATAAACTTTTCAGGCCACGTACTAACTTCCAGTATGTAACCAAGTCCACGTACCCCTCTCCAAAAGATTAGCCAGATTTGCAATATCTGTTGACTCATCAATCTGCAGGGAGTAAAACTCATTGTCCTTGACACGATTTATCACCTTGCAGAGAATATTTGAGGATATACTGCCAATGTTTCGGGCCTTAGTGTTGTTGGAAAGTTATATTTTATCTAACTTTTTCGCTGTCTTTTCCCTCAACATGCAGTTTACCCAATTTTTTGCCACTGGCAAGCGTACCTCTTCCGCGGTCGTGTGTGGCATTCATTTATTTATTTATTTATTTTTTTTTTTATTTATTTATCTATTCTTTATTTATTTTTATTTATTTATTTGTTTATTTATTTTATTTATTTATTTATTTTTTTTTTTTGCTGAAGTGTAGCTAGCAAGGTATGATGCTCTTAGAACGTCCTTGCGACATCCAGTCCCTGAATATGATGCCAATAATCATACGTTATTTTTTTTTCTTAATTCTTTCAATTTACACTTGAAAAATATAATATACTGGCGTGACTCTTAAATTGTTATGTTTTGTTTGCAGATGGTGACGTAAGTAAGAAGGCTTGAAACAGCTGTTAACTAGAACTTCACTACAGAGAACACATTATGGACTTGGTTTTTCAGCATCACCAATCCATGTAAACTCCAATGCGATATAGCTTTCATCATATTTGCGTTTTTTTTTTTTTTTTTTACTTTTCTTTTCACATTCGTCAGTTCTATCTTTCTGACTCAGTTGGTCTTATTCATTCTGCGCCTTCACTCCGCTCTGTCCCTCTTTTTCATCCTCCGGCCTTGTTGATCAGTAACATCAGTGGCACTCGCCCCACCTTCTCAAGACAATATTTTCAAGGTTTGCTTTTCAGGATTTTTCTTTCCTGACAGTTTCTCTGTTTCCATCCAGATATCCATTTCCGGTATTTGAACGAACTTGTAATCTTAACATCTTCCCTCCATGAATGCAACTAACAGACTACCAGGCCCGGCCGCCCGTTAAGAGTCAGTCTTCCTAAGCTCGGGCATTTGATCAGGTATCGGACGTGTCTAGTTCCTGTTACGCACACGCGCGCGCGCGCGCGCGCACACACACACACACACACACACACACACACACACACACACACACACACACACACACACACACACACACTACAGCATTGAGTGCATGAGATTATCTTATAACGAGACAAATGGTAGTAATAGACGTGTCATTTATTGATGAGCATTTCATGAGGACACTATGGGTATAAACGGCAATACTATAAAAATCTATTTGGCATCACGTCTGAGTGGGTATTGAGATAGCAAGCAGCTGAATCTCTTCTCTCGCCGAGGTATGATGACACATAGCATTTTGCAGTATTGCTATTTACAACAATAGTGTCCTCATGTAATGCTTATTGGTAAATGATACACCATCTATTACAACCATTTTTTCCCGTTATAAGACTTAGGGAATAATGTCACATTTTCACATGTATCATCCAAGGTTCGAGAAGTAGGGTGCAGTATTCAAATTTTGTTAGTGCTTTTAAATTTAGTCCTCTAACTACAAGTTTTGAAAACACAATTTATGAAACTCCGCGCGATAACTATCAGAATTGAATGAAAACTCGCCATTACAGATTTTTTCTTGTGCACTCCCAGCAATCACCTTAATCACCCCGAGGGATGCGTGCATTACAGTTTGGGAACCAATGAAGTCTAAAACAAACTTTTTTTCTATCCATTCCTACGCTGATGATACCACTCTTTCCTACGTCTTTCTAGAGACGACCAACCTCTCTGTAAATTAACAGACCACATAGGGATGCCAGAACGCCTGATTTCTGATCTCTCTAAGATTTATAAATTGAGCTGAGTAGCTTTAGTAGTGTTCAATGCCTCAAAAACTCAATTTCTTCTCCTATCAACTCGACAAAACCCTTTTCTTTTACTGTATTTAAACCACCTGGTCTTTTTATGGGAATTTATGGGCTAAAGGACATCACCTAATGGAGAATCTATACAAGGGACTTATCTGCCCATGTACGGAGTACTTTTCGTATGCATGGAGGGTTCCACTCACACAGTTCTTTATATAGGATGGAATCATATGCTTTTCCTCCTTTTAACTTTTCTCCTCTGACTGAATGTCTTCAACCTCTCTGTCATCGCCGAAATATTACATCCATTGCTATCTTCTAATGCTATTTTATGTTAACTGCTCTTTTGATCTAACGTACTAACTGCATGCCATCCCTCCTGCGGCCTCGCCCCGCCGGCTTTCATCCTTCTCTCACCCTATTCTGACCATCTCTCTAACGCAAGAATTTACCAGTGCTCTCAATCATTCATTCCTTTCTCTGGTAAACTCTGGAATTTCTTACCTGCTTCTATATTTCGATCTTCCTATAACTTGACTTTATTTAAGAGGGTGGTTTCAAGACATTTATCCCTAACTTTCAATTAATTTTTTGGGAATGGCAAATTAGTGTTTTTTTTTTTTTTTTTTTATCTTTGTTGCCTTTGGCCAGCTCCCCTCTCTTACGTAAAAAAAATGTGAGTTTTTAATTTCCATTATAACCTGTGTCGCGTGTCATCCATTGAGTAAGAATATCGTCTACTGCCACATTCAGTAGTTTACGTCCCAGGATGTTTCTCCCTTCTTAGTTGTCAAATCCTCCCAAGATATCTCTTTACAATTAAAGTACCCATGACTAGTATGTTTTTACTCTTCTCAATTAATCTCTGTAAAAAACACTGTTGTATCATTTAACATATTCCCGTACTCTTCACTTTCCCATTAACTTGTTTTGGGTGGGACATAGACACCACAAAGTCGCTTTTACTTTTTACTTTTTTTTTCACTCCTGCTTTCAGCACTTCAGCACTATTTTCTCCATAAGTTATTTCATTGATCTGCAACTCTTTCTTTACAAGTAACATTACTCCCCATCCTTTTTTGTTTTTCTGTTTCTCTTTGATATATTTTATCTATTTTGCCCGATGTCAAATGATTTTAATTCTACATATAACTTAGTTTCAGTTAATCCATCAATGTCAGGCTTGTTCTTTTATCATACCATTTACGTTTGTGTATGCAACTTTTAATGCTCTTCCTCTTGTTTTGTTGTACTTATTTCCTTCTTGTTTACCATTTCCTTATTTTCATGCTTTTGACTTTCCAGTAGTAGCTCGTCCTCTCCTCTTCTATTCTATTGAAGTTTTTTTCTTTGGATATATCCCGTAGCGGACTGTTTAATTCTATCTTCATCATTTAGGTCACGTCTCAACCGTACTTATTTATAGATTTCTTTCCTCTCCAGCCTCCAAAAACAATATCCTAAACACCTATCTGTTATTTTTGTTTAATCTTTAAAGGACGTGTTTTGCTTCATGATATTTCCCAAACCTGTAGACCTCTTCAGTTTCATCACTTCTTCATCATCCTTCACTTCCATCACTACTCTCTTAGGTTGCTTCTTCTCATATTCTTATCTTCCATGCCTAACTGGCATATTTTTTTCCCTTTAAACCAAAAACAACAACACATTTCTTTTCTACTATATCTCTAACCAGTTTTTTTTTCCTTAAAACTACAATCTTTACGACATTGTGCTGTTCTCTTCCTTACCCAGCTCTTCTATAATCTTTTTAAAACTAACTTCTTGTTGTTTATTTGAGTGTAAGAGTCTGTGTGAGTATGTAATCCATCACAGTCGCCTGCTGGTCATTCAGCCAGTCTTTTCCATACGGAAAGAGTTTATTGCTCATACTGACCGATCTTCGGGTAGAACTAAGACCACATCAAACACCGGGACAGCGAGACCACGGTCCTTGAGTCACATCCCATACCTAACCTCTTGCTAGGTGAACAGGGCCTACACGTTAACACATTATATCTGTACAATCACATTCCCCTTATAGGAGGCAAATAAAAGAAGAAACATTTCCCAATAACGTTTAATATCGTGATACAGGAGTGTGGGTGCTGCACGGACAAGTGACAAGTGGCGCCTTCACTAGAAACGCCTCCAGGGCCTCCATCAGCCGCAGAAGTCTCCGGTCTGTGGCGGGCGTGGCTCAGGGGCGTGGCGTCTCGGGAGGAGGCGAGCGGCGGGACCCAGCCAGGACCACAGGTGTCTCCGGGCTGTGGTGAACTGGCTGGCTCTTTGGTCCCGCTGGCGGCTCTCCCGTTGAGGGCTTGGGCTGGTGACTGGAAGGGGGTGGGTGAAGATATAAAGGGAGATGATGAAGGGAAATTTGGAGAGCGTAATGAGGGAAGGACGTAGACAGTTTTCTCACGCCGCGTTGGAGAAAAGATGCAAACAATGAAGATGATGAGGTGGCGGTGAATGAAGGGCAGATTAGCGAGCGTAGTGATTGGAGGACATGGACATTTTCTCACGACGCGCTGGACAGAACAAAACAAGTGAAAACGAAACAATGACCTCACACAGCGGAGGTCTCAAAGGCGTGCACGTGCAGTCTGGGGTGGGAGGGCGTGCGCTGTGGACTCAGGCGGAGGGAGCACGAGTTTTCCAGGACAATGGTGCTCTTGGTGCTTTTACGGCGGTGGTGGTGTGTG
Source organism: Callinectes sapidus (assembly GCA_020233015.1). Lineage (NCBI taxonomy): Eukaryota > Metazoa > Arthropoda > Malacostraca > Decapoda > Portunidae > Callinectes > Callinectes sapidus. The sequence continues at coordinate 5,960,078 of CM035183.1, read as the reverse complement.
GCGGGGAAACCCAAGCGACGCATCCTGTATTGGCGCCACCTTTTGCGTAGCAGTTCCTGGACCTCTGTGTTCATGAAGCAGTACAACACGGATACGAACACGCCCTGGGAGGAGGAGGAGGAACATATGAACATAAGAAAATGAGGAAAGCTGTAAAAGGCCGTTCGACCTACTCGTGGCAGTCCCTGTGTGAGCACTGCCGCTTAATTCCACCTGTCATCCTCATCCATAAACTTTTCTAATCTTTTAAAACTCCCCAATATCTAAGCACTAACAATATGATTACTGAGTCCGTTTCACCCTTATACTGTCCTATTTGAAAACTAGTGCCTTCCTATTTCTCTCTTAAACTTCAATTTCTCCAGCTTGAACCCGTTTTTGAGGTTCTATCCTGGTAATTGAGGAGGAGGAGGAAGAAGAGTGGGAAGAGAAGCAGGAGGAAGAAGAGAGGAAAGAGGAAGAGGAGGAAGAGGAGAGGAAAGAAAAGAAGGAAGAGGAGAGGAAAGAAAAGAAGGAAGAGGAGAGGAAAGAGGAGGAGGGGGGAGGAGAAGTTAGATGAGAGGAAAGAGGAGGAGGAGGAGGAGGAGGAGGAGGAGGAGGAGGAGGAGGAGGAGGAGGAGGAGGAGGAGGAGGAGGAGGAGGAGGAGGAGGAGGAATGCATTAAAAAAGGGAATCATAAGAAAAGAGGGGAATACTGCAAAGAGTCATTGGTGCGTGTTGGATTCTGTAATGAAGTACTCGATTATTTGGTTGAATGGTTCACTGATGTACTGGCTGATTAGTTGTCTCACTGATGAACTGACTGACTTGTTAATTGGCACTGTAATGACTGACTGACTAACTTGCTAATTAATTGGCTCCTTGACTAACTAACTGACTGACTCCTAGACTATATTTATGTTTAACCGACTGACTGACTGACCTAACCTAACTAACTACCTAACTATCTGATTAACTTGATGACTAGTTAGCAGTTTGACTGTCTTGCTGATTGATGGAATGAGTAACAAGAGTAATTAACAAGTGAATGCAACTTTGCTTAGAGTTTTAATTAGAGTGACTTTTCTTTTTTCTTTCTCTTTCTTTTGGGGAGATAATTCGCGAGTTTTTAATATTTCTTTTTTTATTTGTGTGTTTGTGTTTTTTTTTTTCTTTTGTCTTGTTTCTGCCTTCGTGTGCATCAAAAAGACAGGAAGAGAAACATATTGGATTTTTCTTTTTACACTTTCGATAGACAATTAGCAAGATTTTTTTTATAGTGCACTTCTCTTGTTTCTGCTTTCCTTGTGCATCGAAAAGACAGGAAATTAGACATGAGGTGATTGGACAGATGGATGACAAAAAAGATAAGTGCAATACAAGTGTTGAGGAAAGTGCCTTACTAAGAATAAGAGTAAAATGAGTGAACAAGGAGACAGGAATGGAGCAACACAGGAACGAAATACGACACGGAGTACCAAGGAAACTCAACTCATGTTAATTATTTGCAGTTAATTAAAATGAACTCTTATATAAAGTGTTTTAGAGTAAATAATATCGCTCTTGCAAAACTCTGGAATTCCCTGCTTGCTTCTGTGTTTCCATCTTTCTATGACCGGAACTTATTTAACCCTTTTCAGTACTGGGACGCGTTTTTTATAATGTTTCTGCTAATTATCTATCGATTTTATACAGTTTCGGAAACTCATGCGGGGATTAAAATAGTACAGACAATAGCCATTAAAGCTTTGATCCCCATACACCCCTCTTAATGTCAATAAAATCGTCTAATCACACGAAAAACTCATGATAATAAGAATTCGTTTAAGAGGGAGGTTTCAAAACATTTATCTCATTCTTTTGGCTAAAACTCTTGAACTTGCTCGGGAACTGGCATCTAAGTGGGTCTTTTTTAATTCATTTCTTTTTCATGCAGGACAGGGAAGCTGGCCAAGGGCAACATGAGACAACAGAAAAACACTACTTTGCCAAGCTCTTATTTAATCGTTTATGTTGCCCTTGGCCGTATATGTTCTCTAGCATAAAAAGTAGAAGAGGAATGTCAAGGGAGTACAGGAAGTACTTTGTATTAGAACTTGAGTATTGACTTTCAGTCAATACTCAAATTATTAATATCTTTCAGTCAATACTCAAATTATTAATATCTTGCTCCTTTTCAAACTCTCAGTAGATCAATTAAAAAAAATGAATACATCTCAGGAAATTAATTTCATAAAGTATTTGTTCGTCTCTTTTCATAATACACCCCAAGAAGGGCAAAGAAAAAGTGAGATTCACTTCAAAGACAGTAAAATAGGAAGAGGTGATGCAAACTCTAATGGTGGTATAATGTGCTAGTACCTGTGATGACTGCAAGATGGCGTTGGTGAGCATGTAGGCCCCCTCTAGCCGCCCTCGGTCACCAGGGTTCACAGCGAAGAGTAGATAGGTGATGCCCAGCAGAGGGAACAACACGACTGTGGCTTTGATAGCTTTCCTGTGTGCATGGGGGTTGTTGGTACACACACACACACACAGACACACACACACGTACACACACACACACACACACACACACACACACACACACACACACAAGTAACAACACAAAAATGAATAAAGATACGTATGTAACTTTGTGTGCATGAATGTCTATTTGTGTGAATGTTTTTTTTTTTTTTTTTTGTACCATGTGCTTACAGTGAGATACAAAATGTGGTTTTGTTTGAATTATTTTATGTGCATATCCTGTAACGACCGTCAGGTATTGACGTCAAATATTATTATTGGTGTCGTGCGAGCAATGTTTGTTTGTATCTAACTATATGTAATGTTCCTAGGACAGCCCATTCTTTATATAATATATTATACCTTATACCATTATTTACTATATGTATGTATCTATTGTATGTAATCTTGTTATTCGTAAATATATTGTAATGTTCACATAACTGCGTAGCGTCTAGAAGGTTCGTTGGTGACTAGCCGGGTCACGTTTTGTCAGGTCAGCGGAATTTATTTGACAAACAACGCTGCTCCATGAAGGCCGAGTACGCACCGCGTCGCTTCCCCGAGGGAAGCTAAGTATGTAGTGCCATATATGAATTTATTTGTGATGCATGTATCTATATTATAATTGTGTAAATGTATTGTTAGAATAATAGTGTAGTTGTAATTAAGGCCTCAAGGTGGAAGAGGCGATGTGTGACGTAATGATGTTCCTCCGCCGAGGGGGAGAGAGAAGCGCGACGGACGAAAACCGGTCAGGACGCGGACAGACTAGACCGGGTCGGGCGGGCGAGGGGCGAGGGGACCGGACGCAGTGGTGTCTCTCTTTGTACCGGGCTGAGTATTTTTCTATTGTTCTTATTCTTGGTGCTAGGATTCTGTCTTTTAGGCACAATTATTGCCAATGTCTTGAGATGTTTTACGAGTTATTTGGCGTAAGGGTTTGTAAGGGATTTATTGTGGTATTTTGACGAGTGTGGTGTTTGTTCGTGAGTTGTGTAATCCCCTCAGGTACGCCATTTTGTAGGTGCCTGCCCAGTTTCCTTTATCTTAGCATCATTATTGCATTGTGTTGGGTTCATCTCTTATTATGGTGATTCAGCTACGGGTGTTAACAAGTTGTGGTGCTATTTTCTTGTGAACGTTATTATGGTGTGTTCTGGTGATTATTTTCTCTGTGTAATCTGGGATTTATTCGGTTTTTGAACTGGTGTGTATGTGATCACCAGCGTGTGTGGATCTTTCTCAGTTATTTTGGTGTCTCTTGGTTCTTGAATTATTCCTATTTTTGAGGTGAAATATTTAATTTTTGTGTTATTTTAATTTTACTGGAAGTGATTATAATTCCCTTAACTGTAACGGACCTGACTTATTTCTATCCTGGTTAAACTTAACTTCTAATCTCAATTATTTGGGAATAAATCTTGTGAATATATGACACTCTTTCCTTAAGTCTCCATATCCTAGAACTTATGTTCATTTTATTAATTTTATTATTTATTTTCGTTTCTAGTTACACCCCTGAGTTAACCCAAAGCGTTAAACCCGTTGTAACGTGGCCTTATTATTCATTCACCTCACTTATAGACAGGTTCCCCCAGTTGGGTTGGGAACCTTATCTGGGTTTAACCTGGGGTCGTAACAATCCTTATATGCATGTCAGTATGCACACACACACACACACACACACACACACACACACACACACACACACACACAAGAAAAACACTTTAGTAACCCTTTAGGAATCTCATACTTTATATTTTCTGATCAACAAAAGCTATTCGCCTGAAGAGATACACTGTACATCATATTTTATCTTTTTTTTTTCTTTGCTCGCCGTTGAGAGAGGATCCTTTTTTCGGTCTAGCGGACACTCCCAGACCCCGTAATGAGTTGCTAGTGTCGGTAGTCTGACGGGTAGGAAAGCAAGTGCGGGTCTTGGAAGTTAACAAGGCAGCTATCGCAGTCTTGATTTTAAGCCAATTAGCTCCTGCTGCGCTCCCCCTGTATGTGTGTGTGTGTGTGTGTGTGTGTGTGTGTGTGTGTGCTGTAGGTGTTCTTGATTGTCCTTGCGTTATTGAGATAATGAATCGGTGTGTGTGTGTGTGTGTGTGTGTGTGTGTGTGTGTGTGT
>CM035183.1:5625869-5641228 GCA_020233015.1 Callinectes sapidus | reverse complement strand
TTCAGGGTTTTACTTACGGGATGGAAGCTTTGTGAATGATTCTTGTATTCGTGAAATGATGAGAGCAAGTAAAACTGAATATGGTTTAGCTTACAAATTAAATGAAATGCATGTAAATCTAGAGGGCCCGCAGCGACAGCGGGTTATGTATGCAGTTCAGTTGATGTCAAAATCATGTTCTAGTTCACTAAAATATCTTGGAGAGAGAGGTCTGTTGAAGAGTAGATGTTGGAAGGAAACTGCTGAATTCATAGGTCTTGTTGATGAATGGTTTGATGTGCTGAATTCCTCACATAAGTTTGGTGAAAAACAATCACTTAATGCATTTGGAATTAACTTTGATCATCAGATTAGTGTTTTAAACAGGATGACTGAGGTGATAACATCAATGAGAGTAAAAAATCCAGTGTCAAAAGGCCTCTATAAATTTCAGAAGGGAGTGATACTGTAATCTCAGTCAATAGTAGGATTGTACAGAATGCTACAAAGGTCTTTCAACCTTGAATATATTTTAACTAGAAATCTAAATCAAGATAGCCTGGAGCATTTATTTGGGTGCATACGGCAAATGCGAGGAACATACGACCATCCAAATGCTGTAACTTTTAAGTATCGCCTCAAACACTTACTCCTAGGAAAAGATGTTACACTTCTTGCTCAGAAACCAAATACAACTGCAGCAAATTTTGACTGTTTGTCAAATAAAGCTAAACTTGAGAAAAGGGAAAATGAAGTTTCATGTTTTGATGAGAGGCAGTTGGCATCAGAACTGTACATTACTAGTCTCTGCTTCAAAGATTTGGATGTTGGGCCTGATGTAAATTATGAGTATGATAACATTGATGAAAACTTAAGAGACTGTGTAATCTCAGTTTATAATCCAAAAAAAGCAATCCACGTTGTTATAGAAGAAGAATCTCTCAAATACATTGGTGGTTATATTGTTAAAAAATTTAACACAAAATATCCTCACTTAGGCCACAAAGCAAGTGACTGTAGGCCTACTGCCATGGCTAAAACATGGATTGATGAAGTAAACAGAGGTGGACTGTATGCTCCTGCTGACACCTTCTTTTCCCAATTAACAACTATGAGAGAAAAATTTACAGTAATACACGGTGACAGTCTCAAGGAAGGAAAAGAGTGCTTGAGAACACTTGTTCGTGAATTAGAAAATCTTGGACTTGATGTACCTCATGATGTCATATCATTTTTTGCCAAAATATCTGTGTACTTTAGAATTAGGAATCTAAACAATAACATTAAGACAAATAAGAAGAAACACAAGTCATGCAAAGGTCAAAGCAGAAAGCTAATGAAACTGACCACATGAATGATATGTAGTTTACTTTTTCACTGAGACCATATTACCTGTTTTCCTTTGTTGTGTATGTTATGATTAAGTGGTTTATATTCAATAAAAAATATTGAATATTTTTGCTAACATTATGAACGGTGTGAACTTATTTTTCTTTGTATTATGACTACTGTTTATCATAATTATTATGAATAAATTTGTGCTCACAATAGACCATTTAAATTCCAATTTTCATTTCCAGAGTAATGCATGTAAAATATTAATGCAGTGAAAAAGGGGGGAAGGGGAATCCTAACAGGATCTAAGGGTGATCAAGTTTTCCATCACTGTGAGTGAAAAGACTGTGGGCGTGGATGACTTCATTACCCCTTCTCGCCCGCGCTGGGCCCGCTCGGCTGGCTGACCCGTCTAGATGGACCTTTGATAACCACACAGTCTATTATTCCCTTCGAGTAGTTCCTCATTTTCCGTTGTGGGTGTATGTGTGGTGGAAGAAGGTGAAAACAGGATGAAGGCGGAGCAGTGAAGTAAATTACAACACACACACACCCACAATCACCCACCCACCCACCCACACCCACACACACACACACACACACACACACACACACACACACACACACACAAACACACACACATAATTCGATCGACAAACACATTCATTAGTCAGGTCTTTCCCACCTCAACATCCGGTGTCACTTCAAGTACGTGCTCCCTGATTCCTCACAGCAAAATAAAAGGCCAGTTGGACACTTCTAGCTTAGTGACCTCAGCCAAAGTAGCGTCTTCATTTTCTCTCAAGCATCAGAGGGAGAGAACGAGGACTGCTCTAATGTGTGGTACAACTACAAGAGAAGGAACGGGAAGGAATAATAAGACGTTTTACGCTACGACAGCCGCTAATGTTGCCTGACTTGTCTAGCGTCTGGGCATTTCTTGTATCTAGTTCTTATTCCCACTTATTCCTCTTCCTTACTATTTCGTTTATCTGATCAAAGTTATCCAAGCTATTCATTTTATCTGTCATCACTCCAATATTTTTCTTCCTAGATATGAAGACTAAATTCAGATTCCAGCGTCAGTCTTCAGTTCCACAAAAGTTTGACCACCATGCGCCCTGTGCTTGGCTACTGGAAAGTTCGCGCTGTATGTATGCATTAATTAAGATACCAGTGTCATCTTTATAGTAGTTGTTGCCGACTTCATCACGAGCATATTGCTAATGCACTATTTGGTTTACCTTCTAAGCTTATCTTAAGGTCATTTTCTTATTTTTATATCTTTTTTTTTTTTTCCTAAATGAGGAAAAAAAAAAAAACAGTTGAGAAAAAACAGCTGCCAAATCTGTCAGCCATTGTCAGTATTTGATTGTGCCAGTGTTCTGGCACCGGTATGTCAAGTGAACCTTTTATTTCAATCGCATTATACGCTCATCAACCGGAGTAACCTCTACCTCAGCTTGTCTAAATTTTTTAGTCTATTAATAGGAAGATTCTTAAACATTATTCATTTCACAATCTTCTATCCGATCGTCCCTATGGCTTCCATCAAGGTCGCTCAACTGGTGATCTGGTTTTCCTCACCGAGTCTTGAACATCCTCTTTTAGAGATTTTGGTGAAACTTTTGCTGTTGCCTTGGATATATATATAAATAAAAAAACCTTTGATCTCAACACTGCCCTCATACAAAATTCTATCCTTCTCTCAGAAACTTAATCTTAAATTTCCCCTCCGACCCTTGTATTGCTGTTGTAGTAGACGATCGCTGTTCTTTTCTAAACAATGGAAAAATCACACTTTATTATATAAACAACTCCCCAAAAACATGTGGTAAATATTAGTGGTACTGACTACACACTTGAAATATCATGCATATTTTTAATAATGCTAAAACAAAAACGATAAAGCTAACACACACACACACACACACACACACACACACACGTACCTTCTCTCCTCTCTCTCTTCTTCCTTCGCTTTCACCACACACCTAACTGTCATATTTGCGTCTGAAAGCTCCTGTACTGTTCCCTGCACCTCTCCAGTCTCTATCTTGCCTCCACTAGCAGCAATGGCGAAGATAAAACGATGGTTTGCCTCCTCTCACCTCGGTAACGAAGGACCGAGAAGCGAAGCGTTCACTAAAACAGTGAGTGAGACAGAACCCGCTTCACTCACTCTCTCTCACCGTGTCTGTTTTCAAAAGTCACACAGATGAACACATTTGTTCCCAAGAGTGTTTTTGGTGATGTTGAGGTAGAAATGGTGTTAATCTGTCACTAGAAACATAATGGAAAGGTGAAAAGACTGTGCTACATTGACTTGTATAGAGAGCCTTTGCAGTGTTGTAGTGAAGGTTCGAACTTCCTTTGTTTGAATCAGTGTAGGGTTGACAGATAGGGAGTTCTATGTCGTTGTGGTAGTAGTAGTAGTAGTAGTAGTAGTAGTAGTAGTAGTAGTAGTAGTAGTAGTAGTAGGGTTACCTTCTCAAATCACAGTAGTACAGCGCTGCTTACACCTGTGCTATAGTGGTGTGTGACCTCAGAGCTGCAGTAAAAATGAACACTCAATTATTCGTGATGTGTTAAGATGCAGCAACTAGTGACAAGGATCGAGGAGAGATCAGTGATGGATGAGCCTGACAAACGACCAAATATGGCACATAAGAATAAAATTACAAGCACATACGTAACTTGGGGAGAAATTAAATAGCATTAGTGTTTTGGTTTTATTAAAGGAACAACATTGTATTAACAATTTCACACACACAGCCTCCACTGTCCAATCCATTGTAAAAGTGCATAGGGCTTATCAGATGATGTAGCTCCCCTCAGCTCTCCACCTGGGTAGTGGACTCCGCGACTCCACCGAGTAGCCAACCCTGAACGAACGTGGAGATGAAGACCTGGGTGGCGGGGGGCGGGTGGGGTGAAGACAGCGTGATGTGGATGGGTGGTGAGTGTGTGGGGTGATGACCGGAGTGAGGGATGGTTACCACGGACCGGGACCCACTCGCTGGCGACGCACGGAACAACGGGAAAAGATACAAGCACATGCTCATGACTGACAGGGCGAAAACATTAGAACTTTGAAACAAGCATTGAAACAAAAATATATGCAAATGGTTACAAAACTTGCTGCGACGTACCAAATTTCCAATGTCGAAAAAAAAAAAAAAGAAAGTTGCGTTAAGACACGTGATAGTCGTCTTTATAACATATAATGGGATGTCTTGTGATCGTGCAAACTCAAATGTGGTCACAAAACAAAACAAGTTCAATAGTATCATGTTCTTTTTTCCAAGCCCGAGGGAGCTGCCAGGGTGGCCGGCGAGGGATGCGGGAGGTGGTGGTCGTGGCTGCAGAGATCAAGACGGGAGGGAAGGAGGGAGGGAAGAAGGGCGCGAAGAAAAATTTCCACCATGTACTCTTACACCTCTCCACTCCGCACTTCAGCAAAAAAAATTTCTTGTAAAAATATCTCTGTTGAATATCCTAATCAGAACATCTTGGTTAAAGAAAATATAAAGTTTCCAAAGTCTGATTTGAGTTTTTTATACTATTCTCAGATAGAAAATGAAATGTGCAGTGTGGACATACTCGTAAGTATGCACATGATTACATTCAATACAGTTATGTCATATCGAATGAATGCGAATGAAAACATAACAGTACTTTAGAAAACCTTCCTTAGACCACTTTTTTTTCCATTGAACATTCTTCAGCAAACATTTCTCATTTTCTTACAGGAAAAACAATCTTCCCTGTCTCATAAAAAAAACCTTCATATGGTCACCATTTCCTCTTTTAAAAGTCAAAACAAGTGTGTAACTGTTAACAACACTAGCTGGTGTGAGGATCGTCGCACTATTCAGTACAATGCGTTGCACGTTACTGCACATAGCCACATTGGGAACATTCTTAGATCCACCTTAGTACTCGGGAAGCCGATGACGTGCGTGACTCTTCGCTTAATCTTTCTTTTCTTCACACAACCCTCTCTCTATGTTGCTCTCCTCCCGAGGCGTGGCCGCTAACTGGGGATGTACTGCCTTAGCCAACCGTCCTCTTCTCCTCACCGGGAACCTTACAAGCGACAGTGTTCCCTTCACTGTATCGAGAGCCATACTAGTTGTCTGTAGTCGGCACTTGTGGCACTGATATCTCGTAAGAGATGCCTGTGTAGTTTTCGGCGCCTGCTTCAGCTTCAGTACACAGCCCCGCGTCTGTGTTGTGTGAGGCTGTGGCTGTGTGACCTTTACGAATGACTAGTAGGTTCATAAATCGTGCTGGGGCTGAGGAAGAAACCAAGAGAGCAAAGAGCAGCGAGGAGGCGGGGCTGTTGTCAAGTTTGGCCTCGCATTGCCACTCCCCACTTGCACTCTACAACTCGCCCTAACAGTATGCAGTACTTCAGACACGATATTGTATCAAAGGAATACAATAGTAAATCAAGACTCGGTTATGTGTTACAAGTAGTGCAGTAATTATTTTAAGGCGCGATAAGATGAACATGTCGGAGCCCCAAATTGACAATATTTGAAGAAAATCCTTATCAAGGAAAAGGAAGCAGCAGACTGTGGTAATACTGGGTCAGACACACAGCACACCGGCCCCGCAGTGTCACCACCATGGTGACTGACGCGAGGACACCAGGGCCGTCATGGCGGCACGAGGCAAGGTAATGTTGGCTACCCACACACCGAGTGACCGCCACTCTGCTGGGCGTAATGGCAAGGAGCCGCCACGTGAAGGAACTCAGGCTCAATAAAAGGTTTCTTAGGGCTCTCATCTTCACTTAGAGAGTAAAAGGCTAGAAATTAATATTTAATTTCGGTACCTTATATACGAAAGCTGTTCCTTGCAATCACATTTAGCCAACTCGAGATAGGACCCCGCCAACACGTGGAATTTCACCCAGACTGAGAAATTTCTCACCATCATGCAAAAGGCACTCATTTGTATTGTGTCGATTTTCACAAGGGAGAGGAATGGTATGCAACACAATAGTGTAAACAATAAAGTGGGGTCATCGTTGGTGCCAGGAATGGCCTTTACCAATGCAATGTGGATGAATGATAAATGTTCTGCTACGCAGCGGAACAGGATTCGTTGGTGTACAGGAAGAGCTCCGCCGAGGCGTCGTGTGGACCTCTTGATGCCACGAGGAGGAGGCGTGGGGCCTGAGGTGTCTCCCCCCGGGAGTGTGGAGAGGCGGGTCATGTGATGCTGATGCTTGTCTGCCATTTATATCAAACATGTTGAATACAAGTATTATAGACTGCAGGGCCACTGTTGGGCGTGTGTACGAGCGGCGCCACAAGTCGAGCTGAACACAACTTGGTGAGCAAGGCATGCGGCCCCACGGCTGGTGGAGATTCAAACTAGATGCACTTCTTTCCAATAACTTCACTAAACTAGGAATTAACAAAATCAACATCTAACTGCTTCCTAAGAAAACTAAATCCGCATGAATGGGCTGAGTAACAGGTGGAGGCGTGCAAAACTGTAATACTTGACGCTTGGCCAGGCGGCGCGGCGTCCGGGCCCAGGGAGCCCTGCACGATGGCTTATCAACGTACAAAGTCATTGACCCGCACAGCGTCAGCAGCTTATGACACGATAACCCTTCAAAAATTCCCACCCCTTTGCCAGCGGCATATCTTGTACTAACCCAGGTTGCCATGGTGACAGTGTGTGTATAGTGCTGGGGGCTCCTATTCATAAACTGAGACACTAGCAACTCCCTGAGGCAACAGATGAGCTGAGACTGCTCCCGCCCTTCCTCCTCCCCCCCTCCTCCACCACCAGCGTGGCCTGTGTGGATGTCTGTCTAGCACCCTGTCTTCTCCTATCCACGTCACCCTGACCATCAGAACTAGGCGCAAAAAATAAGAAATTGAACATGATAAATGAAAATATATTGAATGGGAAAAATTAACTCTCGCGACTGACAAGTTCAATAGAGTAAGTGTTGTTTATCATTTTCAAGTGGGCGTGAAATCCTCGCTCACTCAGACGGGCGGCCCGTGTGACCCGCTTGACCACCGCTCATCAGACAGTGTAAACTTAGCATTTTCTTCCATTTTAAGCCCTAAGGAACTCACTACTGCCAAAAAGTTGATACCTTAACTGGCCGGCACAGGGATTCAAACATTAAAATGTTGGCTGACGCTGTACGGGTTAACTAGTGCAGAATTTTCAACATTACGCAGCAAATTAACGGCAAATTATACTTTAAGATTGTAAAAAGCCAAAATACCAAGCGGAACAAAATCAGTTGTTACCTCCACCGCGTGTGTCACTGCCGCACCGCCACACCTGTGCTGGGTGAGGGTGGCTCGGTGTGTAGATGTGTTCTGCACCAACACGCGTGCCTGTATGCCTTGTTCCCCTACGAGGCCCGCCAGGCTCCCGGCAGGGCCCAGGGGGGTCCCTGGCGGGGTCCTGGACGCAGTCCTCGGCCAGCCCAGCGGGCGTCTCCTCGAGGCTCTCAGGGGACAAGTGTGGTTCAGACGCTCGTCCACTGTACATTCCTCGAGACAGAAGTCAATATGACCTCTGATACATGAGGCATAGAATTATACATTAAAAAAAATAACCTGTACTAGAAATTACATTAGTATAAATCTGTACTGAACTTCACAAATAGTACCATAGGTGGGTAGAAAATCTAGTGCCTATTATGCAATTACAGCAAATGGTGCCCGGGGCCAGTGACCCCCAGCACCCCGAGTCCTGGGGAGTCAGGATGGCGGAGGCCACACTGTGGTAGCAAAAGATGCAATAATTTACAATGGCCCCGGTGTAGTGAGTCTGTGGTCAGGTGACGAAGGAAATGAGGCACAGCCAAAACACTCCACATGGGACAAGAGCTTGCTCAGTCAGTGTTTGCACATGATCTTCCTTGTAGTTTGAGAGTTGGCTCCCTCCTCCTCCTCTTCTTCTTATATCCTCCTGCCTTACCCCCTCCTTAGCCCCAAGCCGCAGTGGTCAGCTCGAGGCAGCCAGCCGAGCGTCACGGTAGCTCTGGCCTGACCACCTGAGGACACCAGTGGTGGCGGCGGCGGCGGTACAAAAGGGACGGCTCACACTTGGGCGGCAGGACGTGGCACGAACCATAACAAAATAGAGATTCTGACAGCACACGTGAGCAGGCAGGACGCAGGCGTAGTCTGCTGAGGAAGGCACGGGCGGCGGCCGACATGTTGGGGTGCCCAAGGCTGCTGCTGCTGTTGCTGCTGCTGTGGCACTCCCTGAGGGTGGGCTGCGGCATGGCGCGGCTCTCACGCGGCAGCTCGGACAGCGACCTGAAGAACCCGCGGCCTTGCTGGCTGCTACGACAACAACTTGAAGAACATCAGTGCCAGCGACAAATTGAGGAAGAGAATGAGCATGACCAGTCGCTGTCGGGAAAACCAGTCCTGGGGAGAGAGAACACTTATCACACCTCACCACCACCAGAGAGTGTGTGTGTGTGTGTGTATGTGTGTGTGTGTGTGTGTGTGAATGAGGTGAAGAGTCTAGGCATGAAGTTGTTCTTGTTTAAAGCTTTTATTGTTTAAGCAAAGTTTTTTTCTAATATCTCCACGGAGGAAAAAAATGGTGATAACGCAAAAGATGTGACATCAAACTTTTACTTACAAGTGTCAATGGAAAAATCAACATCCCAGACACGGGAACATTTCGTTTAAAATCCAAAAGATTGAGGGAATACGACAAGTTAATTTTGTTCAAGGCTAGACGTCAAAAGGAAAGAAGCATTGTACATAAATCAGTCCCCTCAGACAAATGCAGCAACAACTTTCCTTTTACGTGATGCAATGTTGCAGCTTCACTACTAATGGACAGTGAGTAACCTAGGGACATAAAGATTACCCCTCCAAATGTCAGCACATGAAGGTCAGAACTCACCTGGACAGCTGGACTGGTGAGGTAGAGGAGCGGGTTGGCGCGATACACTGCCGCCTCCTCAGCCTGGCGACGCACCTCGTGTCTCTGAGCCGAGCTGAGCACTGCCGCCTCCTCACGTGACATCATGTTAACAGGCAGTGCCTGAGCGTCAGGCAGTGACTTCTTCCTCTTCAGCGCTACAGCTGGAGGGGCGGCCTGCGGAGAGATAATACTAATATAGTAATTACTAATATAGATTGTTAATGTAAAAATCAAGTTCTCTTGTTTTCATGAAGTATTGAAAACATCATGAAAATCACAAGTAAATATTGAGTCGTATCTCAGTTCAGTCTTTGCATAGCGGCAAGACCTGTCCTGGCCTACTAAGGTGTGTGGCAACACTGTAGACCAGTGTGAAAGCGGGACAAGAACACACAGCCTCACCTTTACCTGTGCCTGACGCCTCACGATGGGGTTGATGTAGAGGGATTCTGTGCGCTTGACAGTGCCCTGTCCCGGGGTGGGGGGACACGGTGGGATCTCTTGGCCACAGACACGCTGTCGGAGTATTTTTTCAGCTTCCTGTGTGGTGGCTGGGATGGTGTAGGGTACATTAAATCCACCACCCACGGAGCCGTTGCCTGTGAGGGGAGGAGCCTCGCCCGATATGATAGAAGGCGGCCGAGACGACCGTCGGGAGCTGCCGCTGATGGGTGCCACTGCCTCGTCTTCGTACACGCCTGAGTCAGGGGTCCAGTCCTGGGCGGTGGTGCGATGGACTGATGGTGCACGGGATCCTGGGTTGATCAGCTCTGATGGCACTGGCGTCTGGCCGCGGGAGGCAAACCTATCCACGGACCTGTCGCGGGATGGGGCGCGGGATGGTGGTCGGTTGTAGTGGTCGAAACGGTCGTTCATAACAGCTGAAGAGAAGCTGTGCTGCTCGTGGGCGCCTTTGCCTCCTGACCTGGCTGGGCCGCGGACTGAAGAGCGGGACTGGTCCACGGCGTTCCCCATCAGGCCGTCATCTTGGTATTGCTGCTGTGCGTTGCTGTAGCCACGCCCATCAGGGTTCATGGAGGTGCGTCGCGAGGGTGGCATCCCGCCGTAGTCAGCCTGACCCAGCTGCTCCCCTGGACCATAGTTGGCAGCGGTAGCATCCATATCCTGTGGCCCTAGGGTGTTCCCACGGCCCATGTAGTCGTCCACGGTGCCATGCACGTACACAGACTGTGAGCGAGGACCGGCGTTTTCGTCACGAGGTCGAGAAGGAGGCAGCTTACTCATATCGGTCTGTCCACCATGGGCTGCCAGCTGAGCCTTCAACACATCCACGCCTATGGTAAAATACCCGTGGTTAGTGGCAGTAGGCAGAGCTGTCAGTGCCGTAAATAACATGTGTGGCTTGTGAGAGTGTAATGAATGTAATGAAATGCATTCCATACCTGGCTGATGGAAGTCTGGGGCATATTGTTTGGCAAAAATTCGAGCCATGTCAGAGTCATTCCTTGCGTGGGCCGCCGCAATGTCCGCCTGCTCAGCCTTCCCACGAGCCGTGGCGGTTCTGTACAAATAAAATGTATTAAACACTGACTCTGAATCATATCTTACGACACTATCAATCATTCTTGAAATTTGAACATTCCTCCTTAGGTTACCTTGAGATGTCTCTCACATTGCGTAACACTGCAAAAAATACCCTCGACTCTTTGATTAATACAACAATTCTTATACTTCTATGGCACTTCGCATTACTTCACACCACCACCACAAGCACCAGCTAAGCCATCCTCCATCACTCACCGAGATATTCCGATGTCTTCTTTCTGCATGGCAATCTTGGCTCCTCTCTGGGCAGCAGCAACGGCAGCATCGATCCTTTCTCTAAATTTGGCGGAGCGTATGAGAAACACGTGCTTCTTTTTATTGGAAGTGATGAGGACATTATTCTTGTACTTTCCTTCTTCCTTCGTGCCATCCTGTCAGGGTGAGGAGGGAGTACTGTGACCGTCAATGCCACCACCACCACCACCATCAAGTAACATCTTATTGCTCGTGATTGACAAAAGGAGATGCTGGCAAAGATCCAAAGTAACGGGGAAAAGTTCTGCTTCTGAGAGAGAGAGAGAGAGAGAGAGAGAGAGAGAGAGAGAGAGAGAGAGAGAGAGAGAGAGAGAGAGAGAGAGAGAGAGAGAGAGAGAGACGCCAGATGGAACATATTAAATCCAACCATCACTGACTCATACCTTCACCAACCCTTGACTCACTCCCCACCTTCCCTCTTGAGTCACTTTACCTTGAATGTGGTGACGCCGTATCCATACTTCTTGTTGTTGTACCACTCGCCTTCGTACTTCAGTCCATCGGTTCGTTCAGACACACCAAAGCCCGTTCGCTTGTCGTTTTTCCATTCCCCCGTGTAGGTCTCCACTACGTTGCCGTCCAGCTGTTCGTCCTGCAAGAGTGGCGTGTGGCGTGTTAGTAAGCGTGGGTGTAGCGTGACTGGACGAGTGACGTGGGTGAATCATGCGTGTGAATCAGACCGGTACTCAACTCTCCCTCAGTACTGGGACACATTTTTACCACGAGTTTTAGGTGTCATTACATGATTTCATGGACATTGGGAAGGGTTTGTGGAGACGAGGACCCGTATTAGAGATTCTTAAGTGGGTAACTTTTTTCTTAGACGAATTTCTAGTCTTAGAATCCATCTTAACCTCCGGAAATTGGTGATGTACTTTAGCCATTACCTCGTGAGCAGTAAATCTGATGCTGCAGCTGATGAGATAATGGCTAAAGAACAACACTGTTAATACAGACCCAGAAGATTAATGGCCAGAGTCTGTACTATTCTAATTCCAACATGAGTTTCTGAAGCTGCATGAAATCGACAAATAAGGAGAATAAACATGAAAACGCGTTCCAGTACTGAAGAGGTTAAGTGTGCTGGGTGACAGGTATGTACAGAATTTCTACGGATCTTTAGTGTGCTGGGTGTCAAGTGTAAGGAATCTGCAAGTGTCTCTCTCGGTCCGGGAGTGAAGGACGGTACCTGCTCGTTACTCAGTGGAAGCAGGTGAGTGTTGAGTGACAGACAGCGTTACAGGTGTTGCCACTTGGTTCATTTGTGGGTAAAGTTCGTATTCAGAAACGCTTTGCTCTTTCTCTCATCACGACTATTTTCAAAGGCCACAAAGATGATTAGCGGGGTTATCGAGAGTGCTTTTCCAGGTAATAATGAAAAACTCTTGTCAATCTACCACAAGAATTGTAAAAATACTTTAAAAACCTCGTGTAACTTTATAGGAAGCCCTTTGAGATAGTGGAAGTGAAACGTAGAAGTGTTTGAGAATACGAGCCACGTGTTGAGGGTGTGGGTGTGAGGAAGCTGGGAGTGCAAGAGGAGGAGGGGGGGATGGTGTGGGGTTCTCATGGAGGCAAGTAGCGCTTGGTTGGGTGTCAATCAGCTGGAGGTTTCTTTTCCTCTGAAGAGTCACGTGGGGTCCTTCTGGTTCTCTGCATCTGTCACGTCACCTTTAACCCTATACCTTCACATCTGTACATCCCAAGCAAGACTCGGGAGAAAAAACAAGGAGGATGCAAAACATTTATAATTCCAGAGTTGGTGACATCAAACTTGCAGAGCTTCATACGGCAAACAAAGAGGACAATTCCACAAATACACGAACACATGAGCAGCACAAGGCAAGCCACGAATCACGCAAGTCAACACCAACACCAACACCACGATGATCTAAACAGTACGTTTTCATCAGTCCTCTACGTGAACCAAGACAACTACAGACAACACCAGAGAGAGAGAGAGAGAGAGAGAGAGAGAGAGAGAGAGAGAGAGAGAGAGAGAGAGAGAGAGAGAACGAACACAGACAGCGACCACTAGCACCCCACACAACTGTCTTGAGCAAGCAACACCAGACACCTACACACAGCCCCCGCGCCTCGCAAGCAAGACAGACGGACATGAGAGTTACAGCAGGCAAGGTGTGCAGGTTAGCCCTACACGCAGCGGCGACACACGGCAGGAGCTCGGAAGACAGACACATTCGCTGGTCTTGTCATGTTTACAGTGAAAGGTAGTGTTTGTGTGGATGGAAGGGGCGCCTTTCCTCCGAGCTACGCCAAGACCTCACACCAAGCTGGTACTGACGGCTACTGTGCGACGCTACTGGCGGCCAAGGGGAGATGCAGGGAGGACGAGCTGCAGCGGCGCCCGGAGGCTACACGTACCAACCCTACCTCGATGATGAAGGACGCATTGGAGCCCTCGTCGTGCACATCACCCGTCGTGTACGCCGACTGACTCGAATCCGTGGACATCCAGGAAGCTGAGGAGCCTGTGGACCGGATGGAGCCCGAGGGTCGCCCTGTCTGGATGTCACCGGTACTCCTCTGGCGCCGTATCTTCAGCCCCTGGAAGGAAAGGCATTACTCACATGTCCTCTCACCTCAGACTGACTAATTAGACCTGACTAATGGCCGGCTACCTAGTCTAAGAAGAAGTAGCAAGTGTTAAGATTGGCTATACCTTGCCCTCAACTGGAGCTTCTCTTCAAAGCAATGCATTCTAACACATACTGTTTGTGATGACTTATAGAAAGACAAACAAACTTTCAGAGCAGCTTCGTTTGATTTCGTTTGGCTGGCTGTAAACACATCGCCTGAGGCGTTCCAATATATAGGCCACCAGGTCGTGTTTGCCGCCAACCTCATTCCTCACCTTAAAGACTTTCTTGATATTGCTGGAGCTCTCCACCAGGCTTCCCCTCCGCCGCGGCACCTCGTCACTCCTCGCCCGCAGCACGAACCCGCCGCGGCCATCATCCACCTAAAAGACCACAACCTGATGACGCGGCGCTGCTCCCTCAGGCACAACACACGCACACGCACACACGCACACACACACACACACACATACACACACACACATGGCCATTTCTTTACACCCTGCCCGACACACACAGC
The DNA here is from genome assembly GCA_020233015.1 of Callinectes sapidus. Lineage (NCBI taxonomy): Eukaryota > Metazoa > Arthropoda > Malacostraca > Decapoda > Portunidae > Callinectes > Callinectes sapidus. Next base: position 5,627,035 of record CM035183.1, on the reverse strand, counting down.
CTTGCCTTCACCCTTTACATGGCACATTGTCGTTTTTACACTATACATTTAGATATTTCGAAACCTTACGAATTAACATAAAGATTAGAACAATCATCACAACGGTCTTTGAAAAGAGTCTTTAAAGAATAGAAGGTTTCAAAATGTGAGTGTTGCCTAAAATAATCTGACTTGCCTCAATAAACAAAACAAAACCTAATCTGAACACTAATCTTCGCTAACCAAACCAAATTAAACCTAACACATCCAAACCACACTGGGAGACATTTGTGACTTTCACCTAACTCTTTGGACCTCTAAGGGAACTGGCAAGTTAGTGGGCTTTTAAACTGAATGGTTTTAGTTGCCCTTGGCCAGCTTCCCCCTTTTACATAAAAAAACAAACTTTACCTACCTAAACCTAATCTTACCAAACCAAACCTGACCTACACCACATTCGGGCCACACCACAGCCGGGTCACATCACATTCAGGCCACACCACAGCCAGGTCACACCACAGCCGGGCCACACCACAGCCAGGTCACACCACAGCAGGGCCACACCACGCCCTACAAACCCAGTGACCTCACCCCTTGTACCTACAGTGTCCCTCCCTCGCGGCCCATTTTCGCACGAGTCCCCACACCTGAGTCAACACACACCTGTCCACCCGCTAATTGCCAATCGTCCAACATAAACAAAGGAATGAAAGGCGCCGCGAACCGTGATGCCTCTTTTTCGCCTCTCGCGGTTAACCCGAGGGCGATCATTGCAGCCGGGGATTTACTGAACTGGGTTAAGAAGTGGCTGAAGGTGATACGGGTTTAAAGTGAGAGTGAAGTGTAGTAAAGAGTTTCAGTGGTAAGAAAGTGTATGGGTGCTGCAGAATAAAAAGAGTAAGAGTAAGAGTAATGGTAAGTGTAGGAGTAAGACTAAGAGTATATGTAAAGAAGGAAAATCACAATAAGAAAATAATAAGAAACAAAATCTTAATGGAATGAAATAGTGTCGCCTTTCAAAATAATAGTGATGGGTTGAAATGATAAGAAATAAAAAAAAGAAAAAAGAAAAATAATAATAAGAACAAAACTTCTATTACTACTACTACTACTACTACTACTACTACTACTACTACTACTACTACTACTACTATTAATAATAATAATAATAATAATAATAATAATAA
>CM035183.1:5572554-5580054 GCA_020233015.1 Callinectes sapidus | reverse complement strand
CAAGGGGTTCCACTATTGTATGTTTAAGTGAGTATGTAATGTATTATTTCGATGAGCCTTTTGTTAATTTATATGGACTTGAATGGGATTTTTTTTTATTGATAATATATGATTTGTTTACTAATTAATGGTTCTCTCGTTGATTCAATTTAGACGAATTTAGACGATTAATATGTATTTTTCGTGAATTTCTGACACCACTTTGTCAGTAAACTACTACTACTACTACTACTACTACTACTACTACTACTACTACTACTACTACTACTACTACTACTGTGTGTGTGTGTGTGTGTGTGTGTGTGTGTGTGTGTGTTAGATAAGGGAACGAGGACTAAGAGATAAGATATATATTACATGTTTTTGTATAATATGTCCAGTGACTTATTATTATTATTATTATTATTATTATTATTATTATTATTATTATTATTATTATTATTATTATATTTATCAAATTGTTTTTCTGTCTTTTATTAATTTTTCCTTCTCCTTTTCATATTATTTTTGTCTTTTTTCCCACTTATTTCTTCATTTACCTTTAATCTTTTTCATCTTTTCTTCTTTCTTTCCCTTTCTCTCTTCTACATTTACCAGTTTCTCTCATTTCACCACTTTTATCATCGTTCCCCCTATTCCTACCCATTCATTCACAGGGGAGAGCGAAAGAGAAGATAACTTACTAAAACTTTATTAAATATCACTTGTAATTCCTTACCATATAGTTTGTAAGACTCTCTCTCTCTCTCTCTCTCTCTCTCTCTCTCTCTGGAGGTGAAGAAAGAAGAAAAATGCAAAAAGGGAGAAAGAGGAAAGAGGGAAGAGCAAAGGGAAAAAGAAATACTAATATGGTAGGGAAGAAAAAAATAAATACAAAGGAGGAGGAGGAGGAGGAGGAGGAGGAGGAGGAGGAGGAGGAGTCTTCCCTGAGTGACGTCACAAGCCCACTGATGACGTCACGAGCGTTACAATCATAGTGAGTTTGCATTTCCTTATAGTTTTAGCTAAATATCGGTGTACACTTAAGCAGTGCGTTATAACAGGTCGTCCTCTGTGTGGGGAGTGGCGTGCGGGTCGTGGGTGTCGTTCCCCGCAATCTGTGGTGGGTGGGAAGAGGAACTGATTAGAATGCGGTCTTTCCCATTATTTTGTGTTCAGTTTTGCCTCTCTACGTTTTTTTTCTTTTTTTTTTCTTTTTTTTTTCATTTGTTTCGACTGATTTGTTGAGATTGGTTAAGTTTTCGTGGTATGTGGATGTTTAAGTGGTTGTTGTGTTTGTCCTCTCTCTCCCTCCCTGTGGTTGTCCTCTCTCCCCTCAAATTTATGTTCCTCTTCATCTTCTTCCCTATCTCTCTCTCTCTCTTTTTCTCTCTTTCTCATCGTTTCCTCTCTTTCTTTTTTTCCTTCGTGTTATTTTGTCAGTTTTGTTTCTCTTATTTATTGCTTTATTTTCTTTTTTCTTCTTTTTACACGTGTTTGTTTTGTGAAATGTCTCTATCTTTGCTTCTCTGTCTGTCTGTCTGTCTGTCTGTCTGTTTGTTCGTCTGTCTGTCATTCCTTTTCTTTTTACTTTTCCTTCTTGTTCTGTTTGTCTTGGTGCTTTGTGAAATATTAATGTCCCTGCTCTCTCTCTCTCTCTCTCTCTCTCTCTCTCTCTCTCTCTCTCTCTCTCTCTCTCTCTCTCTCTCTCTCTCTCTCCCCTAAAACTACGATATCTTCCTTTTAATTAAACCTGTAAAGCAAACATTCTTCGCTGTCTCCTTCTTCCCTTCTCTTTTCGTCTCAATCTCCTCTTTTCTTTACCTCATCTGACTCATCTTCTTGTCTCACCTTCCTGAAGGCGGCGCCCCAGCAGAAGAACCGCCGCCAGAGGAGCTTCCCCCACGCACTGAGGGAGGCGAGGAACAAGGCGTTGGTTCCTGCGTACATTGGGAGGAACAGCAGCAAGTGGAACCGATGGACCAGGTAACCGATCTCTTGAACCGTTTTGGGGATGGAACCTCTGTGTATCCTCGCCACCACAGGAAGCAGTGTCTGTGGAGGAGGTGGAGGTGGTAGAGGTGGTGGTGGTGGTGGTGGTGGTGGTGGTGGTGGTGAGATTCAAGGGGTGATGTAATGGTGTGGTAGGAAGTGGTGAGTGTCAGGGTGGAGTGGTGATGCTATATGTTGGTGAGTGATAAAGAGGAGGAGGAAGAGGAGGGGGAGGAGGAGGAGGAGGAGGAGGAGGAGGAGAACGAGGAAAAGTTGCATGGGATAACGAGGCATTGATCACATTTGAAGTTGAGGTTGTCTAGGAAGAGACCTTGATTGGTAAAGAGAGCAGCAGCAGCAACAACAGGAGGAGGAGAAGGAGGAGGAGGAGGAGGAGGAGATGGAGGAGATGGCATAAAAAAAATATTTGATTGGCACACACACACACACACACACACACACACACACACACTTACACACACTTACATGGGGCAGGGACAGCACAGTGTACAGCATCAGCACAGTGAGAGCAGACTTTGCCGTTCTGTGCCGCACCACCGCCACCTCCCTGCTGTGCGCGTCATCGGGAGCGTGCGCGCTGGCACTGCTGTTACAGGAGTACATACTCTGACGGAACTCGAGCGCCACCAGCACGTACAGGACGAAGGTAGCGAAGGCCCCGAGAGTGTAGGCAACCACGTAGGCCACCAGGAGCCGCTTCTCCGTCTCGCTGTCCTCGCACATGGTGGCCATCACGGGAATACAGGGCACCAGCAGCAGCAGCGCAGGCATTACCCAGCAGGCGCCGCACAGCAGGCGGCAGCGGGACTTGGTGAGCAGGTCCTGGTAGCGCAGTGGCCAGCAGATCGCCAGGTAGCGGTCCAGGGACAGACACGCCAGGGTGAAGCAGGACACGATACTCAAGTACCGCTGAACGACCCTCACCCGACACCCGGCAGGGGAGCGGTACGTGGCGCCCGGGACGGTGAGGAGCACCAGCACGTACACCAAGGACAGCGAAGCGAAGATGAGGATGGTGAGCACGAGGCAGCTGGAGAAGAGTGTGGCCCGCCTCCGCCTCAGTTCCTGGCTGGTGAGGGTAAGGTAGCCAGCCAACACACACTCCGCCACCGTGGCCAGACTGAACACCATGTAGATTAGCAGTTTGTTTGCATCGCTACTACCGCCGCCGCTGCTGCTGCTGCCATCCCGCGCCTCGTCTCCGCCAGCAGTTAGGTTCAAGGACATGCTGGTGTGTATTCTAAGGCGCCTCGTGCTCTCCCTCTCGCTCTCCCTCACCTCGGGTATTTTCAGAAGCAACAGTGATGAATAGCCGGGCTCTTCAGACAGTTTCTGCTTTTAATGACGTAGAAACCTTGTTAATTCGTCTTTAGAAACGCAAAAACAACTTTAAAGACTCGCGTAACTTCACCACGACTTTTCCAGAGGTCACACAGATCACAAGATGGTTTCTCTTTTTGACAAAGTAAAAATCTTCTTCATTCGTCACCAGCCCGACAAAAAAAAACACACGCAGAAACCACCAATGTCTTTTGAAAATCGTGGAAATGCAGCGTGGGTGTTTCAGAGAATTGAGTGTCTTGTCTACAATGTTGCGTTTCTCTTCACGACGTGGCCACACTCACTCAAACACGCAGACACCAACACGTTCCGTCTGGTTCAAGGCTACAGGTGGTGCCTCTCAATGCCTTGTCCGTGGCACTGGCACTCTCGCACTGGTCTCATGTGTCTCGGCGCCCTCACTAACACATCGACGCTTGCATAATCCGTTTTCCTTCACGCCTCCCTCCCCGCCTCCTCCACTGCCACACAGAGACTGGAAGTGTTGTAGGGAAGCTGCTCCTGGTGGTGTGCGGTGTGAGCGGCGTGTGGGAAGGTCATTGGAGTGTCACCGGTCAGACTGATGGCATTTCCCGGTCCTTGAATGCTATGGGAGTCAATGCAATGCCATATACGTAGATTTTGATGACAGGTACACACACAACACCGTCAGTAACGCACCTCAACGCAGCAGCAGCACCACCGTCACACCGTCACCACACTCACTCGAGGACTTCCACTCACCACACACCTGAAAACCACACACTAAATCCTTCATATCCTATCGCTGCGAAGGACTTAGGCCAAAGACGGGCTGTGCTTGCTCCCTTGACTATGTGTGGTGAGTGTGCGTGAGTGAGTGAGTGTGGGCAGCGGTGTACTGGCCAGTGGTGTGTTAACGTGTCCTTCTTCCCCAGTTATCGCTGCCACCGGATGTGTCAGGAGAGACGGCACTTGTCACTGTGTGTTTACCATTGCCTAAGATACAGTGGAGGTTGAGGGAGGACGCGCGTCAAGTAATAGGCTAAGCGTCAGCTGGTACTCCAACACGCACACACACACGCACGCACAGACGCACGCGCACACACATACATGAAGACACACACACACACACACACACACACACACACACACACACACACACACACACACACACACACACACACACACAGGAAGTTCACATGGTACTCTTATTTACTGTGTATCACACTACGTCCTTCATTTCATTCATTATTATAATTATTTCATATAGATACATTCTCTCTCTCTCTCTCTCTCTCTCTCTCTCTCTCTCTCTCTCTCTCTCTCTCTCTCTCTCTCTCTCTCTCTCTCTCTCTCTCTCATCCTGGCGTGATGTGACCTCATCCCGTCACGTTCACGCATCCGGTGTTCTCAAGAGGGTGTCAAGGTGGGATGCTGCTGTGTGGGGCCTCACTGAACACTAATTAATTAAGCCACCTTCCTAACCAGCGTGCTGTAATGTGAAGGTTTTATTTATTCATATATTTATTTATTATTTATCATTTATTATTATTTTTTTTGGGGGGTGGGTATTACGTGTCACTCACTGTATTAGTTTCATTGTTATTATTATCATTGTTTTTTCGTTGTTAGTTTTTTGTGTATTGTGGTTAATGGACAAGGAAGGGTAGGGGAGGTGAATAAAAAGTGTACGTGAAGGGAAGGGAAGGTGAAATAAAATGTGTAAGAGAACGGAGGATTGAAGCGAAAAATGATGTACAGGAAGGGGAAACCAAAGAAAAACATTTTGAGGGGAAGGGGGGGAAAGATTAAAAAGAACGAGGACAATGTAAGGGAAGGAAAAAAGATACGAAAAAAATAAAGAAAAAAGGAAAGAAAGTAAAAAAAGTTCTTGTTACTATTGTTAATGATAAAAAAAGGGATATAAAAATAGATGAATAATGAAAACAGACACGAATTACCAGGAAGAGTAAAGGATAATAGTAGAACAAACAGGATTATAGACTCGAAACACTGAAGTCCTTATTTAGAAACGCTTTGCTCTCTCACCATTACTATTTTCCAACGCCACAGAAATTATTAGAGGGATTATTAAGCGTGTTTCTCCAGTTGGTAATGTAGAAATCTTGTCAGTCTGCCTCTAGAACCGTGAAAAACAGCTTAAAAATTCGTGAAAATGTAAATGAAGGCTTTCGAAATAGCAGAGGTGAAGTACAGATGTGTTAAATATATACGAGTTTTGAAGCATCCATTTCATCATCCACTGCACTCTGCCCTACTCATTCATTCACAACCGCAATCTATACATCCATTCATCCACTCTCCACTGACCTTCCATTAACCTACTCATCCACTCACAACCACAACCATCCATCCATCTATCTACTCTTCACTGACCCTCCACCAACCTACTCATCCACTCACCCACTTACCAATCCACTGAACCACACACCCACTCAACCATCCATCCATCCCCACCAAATCACTACTCACCCGTTCTCATCCACCCAACCTCAACCATCATCACCTGTTTTTTTTTTCCCCTCCTTTAATGTCTTTGTTTGTTAATTTTCCTTATTTTCCTCCACGTGGTGCCCGAGTCCCTGCAATTTTTCCCTATTTTCCTCCACGTGGTGCCCGGCTCCCTGCAGTTTCCCGGTAGAAGAGGTAGCGTTCACTAGTAACCCTCATCTGTACTATCATGGCTTCTATTCACGCTACTATGAGGTGCAGTGTTGTAGTGGTAGTGTGTTAGTGTGAGGGAGAGGGCGGTAGTGTGATGTATCGTGTGGCAGGGTCAGGGTGACGCTTTGCAGGGTGGTGTGACGTCATCTTGATTATAAACAAATGTGGTTTCTGCTTGCTTTCATTTAAGGCGGGAATTGATAAGCCACTGTTTTGAATCTCTTTGTTCGCCGTCTCGTCTCGACTCTCCTACGAGGCCATAAAGGGTTCTCATAAGTGTTTCTCTTTGTTAACAATGTAGAAGTCTTGCTAATTTGTCCCATCCTTAATAACTGACTTGCTAGGTTTTCAATACTATTTTTCTAGTTAATAACGTTGAAATCTGGTTCATTTGCCTTGGAACCATAAAAACACACTTCAAACCACATGTTATTTCACTACCACTATTTTTCAAGGCCGTGGAGAAGACTAGTTAGCTTCTAAAAACGGTTTCTCCTATCAAAGGTTACGGTTGCGTTAGCTGAGTCTGTAACGGCGGTGCTTTTAATTATGATTGGTACTCAAAGCGTGACTTATCAATACCCTTCAGTTGTGTTTTGTTGTGTAGGTAAGTGTGTGTGTGTGTGTGTGTGTGTGTGTGTGTGTGTGTGTGTGTGGTCATTGTATTATAGCCTTCGTGGTTCGCTCCTCGCGTGGTTGTGTGTTGTAGTACATGTTTGTTGTTCTTTCAAGTTGCTTATCCCAGTTGGTGTAAAGTTGGCATTCTTCCGGCCACTGCCTTGTCATGACTCCTATAAACAGTCTGATGGCACCCATACAGTCTGTTAAAACTGTTTTGAGTCATTTTCTATAGTCAAAGCGCAGTTTATCCCGCCAGCTCTCCTGTACCAAGCTTGAATGTAGTAGATAGTTACAGTCTGCATTACTTTTCTGCTGTTCGTGTTGTCCCATTTAGTTAATTGTTTATTGTAGTCCTGAATTATTTTTGTATTAATATCATCATGACAAGTGGATGACAGCGCAATCTGGCATACATCAATAGTCCCACTGTTGTTGTTGTTGTTCCTGTCCTCAGTGCAGTGATGAGAGAGAGAGAGCCCTTCATTTGTCGAGTATTGTTTTGATGGCGTGAACTCTCCGCCAGTATATATCATGGATACCATTATATAACATGTATTCAGTGGGATTCCGATCTAATGTTTGAGTCAGCACGTCCACTTATAATGAGATCCATGTTTGTCTCTCATGTTGTATGGCCCTCACACACAGTTGTTATGGAGATCTGTGGGAAGGTTATTGGTTCCTGCTAACAGTACACACAACTATAGGATGAAATGTTTATGGGTTTATGGGTAGAAATATTTATGGGTTTATGGGTAGAAATGTTTATGGGTAAAAAGGTGATAGGACCGATATCACCTCTACCACCGATACTACCGATACCGATACCAATAGATCAGTAATCACCACCTAATACTAGAAATGTTTATGGGTTTACCTTGAAAGGATTAATTCTCTCTC
>CM035183.1:5330792-5362604 GCA_020233015.1 Callinectes sapidus | reverse complement strand
GTTTCCTGTTTCCACGATAGCGATAATAAGTTTCCAGTTTCCACGATAGCGATATATAAGTTTCCTTTTTCCACGATAGCGATAATAAGTTTCCTTTTTCCACGATAGCGATAATAAGTTTCCTGTTTCCACGATAGCGATAATAAGTTTCCAGTTTCCACGATAGCGATATATAAGTTTCCTTTTTCCACGATAGCGATAATAAGTTTCCTTTTTCCACGATAGCGATAATAAGTTTCCTGTTTCCACGATAGCGATAATAAGTTTCCAGTTTCCACGATAGCGATATATAAGTTTCCTTTTTCCACGATAGCGATAATAAGTTTCCTTTTTCCACGATAGCGATAATAAGTTTCCTGTTTCCACGATAGCGATAATAAGTTTCCAGTTTCCACGATAGCGATATATAAGTTTCCAGTTTCCACGATAGCGATAATAAGTTTCCTGTTTCCACGATAGCGATAATAAGTTTCCTGTTTCCACGATAGCGATATATAAGTTTCCTGTTTCCACGATAGCGATAATAAGTTTCCAGTTTCCACGATAGCGATAATAAGTTTCCTGTTTCCACGATAGCGATATATAAGTTTCCTGTTTCCACGATAGCGATAATAAGTTTCCTGTTTCCACGATAGCGATAATAAGTTTCCAGTTTCCACGATAGCGATAATAAGTTTCCATGATAGCGATAATAAGTTTCCAGTTTCCACGATAGCGATAATAAGTTTCCAGTTTCCACGATAGCGATAATAAGTTTCCACGATAGCGATAATAAGTTTCAGTTTCCACGATAGCGATAATAAGTTTCCATGATAGCGATAATAAGTTTCCAGTTTCCACGATAGCGATAATAAGTTTCCAGGAAAGCGATGCGATTCCAGTTTCCACGATAGCGATGCAATTTTCCACGATGGTATTGTTGACTTGGCGATGGCTACATGTACATAAGCCATAGAAGTGTTCCTATGTAGACAGGTACATAGGCTACATACCAGGACGAACCCTTCCTCCCCAAGGGTCCACCCCAGCAGCAGCAGCAGCAGCAGCAGTCCTGTGGGTGTGAGGGCAGTGACGATGCAGCAACCTTGCCGCTCCTCACACGGCTCGCCATGAGCAATGAATGACCCGCCACACACCATGCACCACTCCCCCCCAGCCACTGTCTGTCATGAAGGGAGTCCTCTCACCCCTAAAGGACTCCCCTCGTACTACTGGCAGGGCCCTCTCACCCCTAAAAGGACCCCCGCCCCTCGTACTACTACTGGTACTGGCAGCAGTGTCTGTCTGGTGCTGCATGGAGCACAGCGTGCCCTCGTTCATGGCGAGTTGTTCAGCCCGGCGGTGCCATCACAGTCAAGGGACCCCCGTACACACCACCCTCCACCAGACTCTATGGAAGGAGGAGGAGCCCTTATCTCCCAATCAGGACTCCCCCCCCCTCCCCTTCCCTTCCCTCCCTCTGATGAATGGTAGACATTGATCCCTTGCTTATGGCGACCCCTTGCCTAGTGTGAGGCGCTGCAAGTGGATGACTACAGTGAAGCTTGAGCCATGAAGGCCGCAAAGGAAAAGAAGGACCTGCTGCTGCCAGTTCCCTGCCTTGGGCCACAGGCCAGACCCAACAGCCACCTTCTCCCCCAGGCAGTGCGGCGGACAAGGCCGTCACGTGAGGCCCTACTACACCAATTTTGGCCGAAACTTTTCAATCTTCTTTTAAATTTTGATCCGAATAATAAATCATCCATGGTACATGAAAAAATGGCTTTGGTTTGAAAGTGTGCAAGACTCGGCTGATCAGTGAAACAATCAGTGAAGCAGCTTTGTCCCGGAGTATTGGGACACACAGTGGGACCAAGGATGCTTGATAATATCCTATCTATTTGTCTCTATCTATCTATCTATCTGTCTGTCTGTCTATCTATAATATCCTTGAGTGTGGCGCAGTGGTGCAGCTGAGGGGCGGAGAGAGGGGTGAGGGGGGTGGGTGGGGGGGGGCGGCGTGTGGGGGGCACAGGTGGTGCGCACAATTTTTGGAGCGCCACCTTTGGTCCTCCTCACTGTTGTCAGTTTTGCGTCACTAGATAGGCCTCTACGTGCTACTGATGATTACCTTAATTAAGCCCATATTCTTGATACACGCAGGCCGAGATGCATCATTGTTCACTATAAAACTTTGGTCAGGATGATATCATCAATAAAACTTTACCTGGTTAATGTGCATTCTCTCATAGAAATAAAACTTGAAGATCAGGGACCGCCCCGTTAGACAAAAAAAATAAATAAATAAAATAAAATAAAAATAAATAAATGAATAACTACGCCACTGGATTGATAGACATTAGGTAGAACATAGATAGATCACCAAAAATAATATCATAGACCAAGACAAACATAGAACATTACATCCTTTATGAGTCCCACGGGGAACAAAACCACAAAACAACACCATAAACCCCACAATAACCCCCTTGAACCACACCAAACCTAACCAAACACTATATAAACACCATAAAACCCTAAAAAAGCCAATATTTTCCCGCCAAACCGTCCCTGAAGCAAGATTGTCCCCCATCACGTGTTTACATGATCTTCCAGCCAACCAACGCCTGTCCTCTTATCTCCATATATTCCAGGTATGAGGGGCCCCACACACCACTATACCCACTGGAATTATACCCCACCACACCCTCTGCCCCTGGGGAACCTTAGGGGTGTGGTGTTGAATGAGGGAAAGGGGAAATAGGGGTTAATGTTTCCCCTTCCTCTTCGTTCAAGGATAGGGAAGGGAAGGGAAGGGGGTGAATTAGTTATATTTGTCTGTTTTTCCGTGTTTGTTGGGTTTTTATGGTGTTTTTTCCGGTGTTGAGGTGTTTGGTGGTGTTGCCTGGTGTGTGTGTGGTGGTGTGTTGCTGGGCAGTGTGTTGTGGTGGTGTTTTAGTGTTTCTCGTCTATTTCTCCTACAGATTTTGTTATTTTTTGTGTTTTATTTAGTCATATTTTGTCTCTCCTGGTGTGTGGTGTTGTTTGAGTGTTTGGTGGTGTTGCCTGGTGTGTTTGTGGTGGGTGTGTTGCTTGTGGTGGTGAAATGTGGATGTAATAGTGTTTTTTTCCCTTAGATTTTGTTTATTTTTATATTTTGTTTAATTTTTAGCCATATTTTTTTTCTCTAGCTGTGTGTTGTTGTTTGGGTGTGTTTGTTGGTGTTGCTTGGTGTGTTTGTGGTGTTGTGTTAGATAGCAAGAGTAAGGATGGCTTTGTTAGTTTTGTGTGGTAGTGATGTATGTGGTTTTCCTCTGTTAATTTGTGAGTTGTATAAGTAGTTGTGGGTCAGTGTGTCGTTGGTGAGGTGAGGTGTGGTGGGACAGTTGTGTGGGGCGTGTGGTCACCGTTTGGCTGTCACTGGTTAATTGGTCTCGGCCATTTTGTTGTCAGCTGTTCTGGTGAATGAGAAGTTTTACAGAAGATGTTTTTCACAGTCCGCTGTCAATCAAAATAAGAAAGAAACTAAAAATTGGTAAATGAAAATAAAGGTTATGAAATGTCAAAACTCGTCATTAGTATTAAGGCTGAAACTGGAAATTGAGAGTCTAACATACGAAAGTTTTAAAATGAACTTTGTCAGAAATCTTTAAAAACTTATTTTTGAACGACTAAAAGTTGTTGCGCACCTCTAGTTGTTTAGTTCATTTGTTGGTAAGTGTGAACAGATTGTCTTTGCCACATTTTGTTAATATTTCCTCATCCATCATAATATATTATTGTTATAAGAATAGTTTTAGTTTAAAGATGAATCAAACAGAATCATTGGTTTGATAACAATTCATCAAAAAGCATATATAGGTAGTGAGGATTGAAATAGTTGTAACAGTGAATTGTGGACTCACTCCACCTACCAACTAGATAGAATGAGACTCCACTAACTCAGACGTCTCTGGCTGGTGGGAACTGAAGTGTCATTCGTGTGTAGTTGTGTACGAGTGAACGGCTAACAAGGAAAGAGACAATTCAATTTCCAAATATGTCAACATGAGGTTTTAATTGATAACTGATGTATATATTGTAAGTTTGATCCACAAGACTAAGACGTGTTGATACAGCCACCTTAACAAATCAGGGAAAGTTATTATTAGATGCCAAATTGTCTGTCACCAAACTGACTTGTGCCAAAATGGTGCCAAGATGGCCGAGCCAAACCAGCTGCACCAAAACAGCGGCTCCCAAACGCACCTCATCCTTCCTTGTGTGTGTGTGTGTGTGTGTGTGTGTGAGGTGACGGATGAGCTTGCTGAATATCGTGCATTGCTTAGTGACTTACTGTAACTTGTAGCAAGAGAACACTAAGGTATGATAAGCTTGGTAAAAATTAGGAAAAGATGAACAGCCTTGATTTTTATTTTTTCTATGTTGTTACGGCGAGCATCATCTTGATCTTGATTTTGCTGTCAGGTTCCTAACCTAACCAAGCAAAAGGTGTTGTGTAGGTTAGGTTAGGTTAGGTTACAATACTCCCGGTGAGATCAAGATCAGTAATATGGCAGCCATCATGAAAAGAAGAGCAGGGCTGTGTGACTTGTCTCAACCCGTTCAGCGTCAAAACAGAATAAGAAGTTTTTTTCTTAACCCGCACAGTGTCGCAACTAAAAATGAAATTTTTCTCTCAGGTACTGGAAATTTTTTTGTTGCATTTTGAGAATAAAGATTCAAACCGTTTTGTGTGGTCACAGGTGCTGTAAAGTTAATGAGATTTGATTTTGAAAAGCAGCAAAAACTACCCCAATTTTTCACTATCAATTGACTGTATATACACCAATATTGAGATAACAGATCTTGTTTTTGCTGATGATGCAGCAATCTTTGCCGAGTCAGTGGAGGTTCTGGTAATGGCTGTAGAGGCACTGCACGAGGAGGCGAAGCCCTTGGGACTCAAGGTTTCCTGGGCCAAGACCAAGGTCCAGGTGTTTGGAGGTGTGCTGGATGAAACAGTACAGTCTGTCCATGCTTGTGGTGAGGACATTGAAAAACTTCACATACCTTGGTAGTGTTGTAGTGCATAACGATGGTGGGTTGAGCCAGGAAGCCATACGGTGGATTGGCCAGCTGGCCCACAGCGTTATGTACTCACTCAACACAAGGATTTGGCGTTGTCAGTACCTGTGCAGGCGGACAAAGATTTGGATCTTCAAGTTGCTGGTGATCCCTGTCTTAATCTATAGTTATGAGACATGATGGACACTGAACACCAACCTGAAGAAGCGAATTGATGTCTTTGGTACCAGATGCCTTCACAGGATCATGGGATACCGCTGGTATGATTTTGTATCAAATCAACAATTGTTCTGTGAGGATGATTGGAGGCCTATTACCAGCACAGTCCATCAACGACAACTGCGACTATATGGGCAGGTGGCACGTTACCCAGAAGCCAGTCCTGCTTATTGAGTTGTCTCCAAAGGGATAACCCAGCATGGAGGAGGCCACAGAACTCATGGCTGTGGCAAGTTGAAACGTCTTGCTGGGAGTGACTCAGTATGGGAAGGAAGGGAGTCTGTGTGGAGACTGGCAAGGCATGGCTGCTGCTGGGGGGAGTGGTGTCAGAGGATAAGTGAAGTGATACGTCTCATGGCGTATGTATACCCCCCATGATTGATTGATTGATGGATTGATTGACTGAGTGATACCTTCAAAATTTTAGCCTAGAAATATTATTACATTTGAAATGCTGAACCAATAGATGCACAATGGTACCTCTGTTTAGTTTGATTTGTTCTGTGACGGAGGTCGTCGTCGTAACTTAATTTACTTGTGTCTCAAATCAATTTTCCATGTTGAAATGAGTTGAAATGTTGTTAACCCATTGTAGTGGTAACACACACACTCTTCACTGTGTAACTTTTCTTACACCAATTTCTATTCTTAACATCCATCTTAACCTTCTGAGATTGGTGGTGTGCTTCAGCCATTACCTCATCATCACCAGTACATTCAAAGCTGCTGATGATGAGATAATGGCTACAATACAACACCAATTTCAGAAGGTTAAGATGGATTTTAAAACTAAAAATTTGTCTAATAAAAGTTACATACTAAAGAGTCTGTGTGTGTTAATACAGTACGTATACCACCACTATTCGTGGGGGTCACATTCCTTCACCCTCCCGCCAATCCACAAAATCCACAAATTATTGATGCAGTTTTAAAATGCCAATGTATAATGACATGTACACTAAAATATGCTTCCCAAACACATTCAAAAGACAGTCTTACTCATTAATACAGTAATAATGTAGTAATATGTAGTAATGATTAATTAAATCAGTAATAATGTAGTATAATACCTTTGTACATAGTGCATGCGACTGAGAGAGAGAGAGAGAGAGAGAGAGAGAGAGAGAGAGAGAGAGAGAGAGCGAGAGAGCGAGCTGTTTAGCGTCTTGTGCATGTCACATCATCTGCAGCCAATCAGGAAGGAGAAACGAAAGTTTGTAACTGACATTGTTATTTTAAAGTTATTTACCAGTTATACTGTATCATCTCTCTTTTCTCATTTTTTATTTTATATTAACTGACATTGTTATTTTTAAATTATTTGCCAGTTGGGGTGAATGTGAGGATTTTTCTGCTGAAAAATGGCCCAAGAAATTGCCAAAATTATGAATAAAAAAACTTGAAGAGCACAATCCGCGAGTAAGCGGAGCGGCGAAAGATGATCCGGGAATGGGTGAGGGAATCCTGCACTGGTTGAGGGCAGCGTGGAGGAGTAGTGTTGGCCACACCTCAGCCTGGGACAGGAAGTGTTGCAGGCCGCCGCCATCACTGAGCAGCTTCACTGTTGGTGTGTGGTTTCTTTACACAGCGGTGAACGTCACAAACTCATCACCAACACACTGCTCACTCACCGCACCAAGCAACACAATTCACATTGGTTTAGTTAGCTTTCATCTCTTATTTGGTGTTCATTTCTTTACTAACACTACAGTGGAGCCTTCACTTCAGAGAAATTTGAGATGTGAACCGTCACTCAGTTGATATTTCAGTGATGTGTGAGTGGGGTGAAGCCACACCACAGTGACTGCTGACTGCTGATTGGTGGAGTGAAGGCCACATTCAAACACTCACTGTCCCACGTCACACACGTCCACTTTACGTTTTTTGCCATTATGGAAACATGTCTCATGCTGTGCTGGTGTTTTGTGTTTTATTATTACCTAAATTTCTGTTGGGTGGCCACTGTGCTAAGCCTGCCTCCTCCTCCACCCTCCACCACCACCTTCACTACCACAGGTTGTCTGACCTGTGAGGTGAATACAGTTTATAAACCCAGTTAATTTATTTACAATCCACCACACACACACACACACACACTGGAGGACTGTGTGTAGCACTCGTGGTGGGGTGAGAGAGGCACATTGGTGGCATTTTTGATATTTCACCTCAGATTATTTCATTTATTTATGTAATTAGTTACTATTACTTACTTACTTGCACCACCACCACTGCCACTGCCACTGCCACCGCCACCACCACCAACATCACCATTGTCTTGCAGAGCTGACTCACTGACTGGCTGGCTGACAACACCAAGCTGCCTCACCCACTGAACACCTGGCTGCCCCCACCCGGCGTCACCCGGCCACACCCGCCACCACCAGCCGGTCGCCACCAGACGCAGCGTGTGGCGGTGGCAGCAGCAGCAGCAGCGGCGGTGTGGTGTGAGGTGGAGCGTCGAGGAGCGGAGGAGCCATGAACAATGTGAGCATTAACCCCATGGAGGCGATGGCAGCGCGGGGCAACGCTGCTCCGGCCACCTTTGATTACGGCCATAACAGGTTCTCCAACACTCTCCCTCCCCCCCCTCACCTGCCGGGCATGGGTATCATCATGCCCGGCCAGCCCCCTCCCCACCACCCCCCTCCATTCGCCAACCATGGCATGATGCCCCCCATGCATGACGGCCCACACCCACCCCTGCCCCCCATGCCGCCCCTCCCTCCCCCATCACACCACATGCCACCCCCCATGCACACCATGCCGCCGCCGCCGCCGCCACAGATGCTCCACCAGCCCCCTCCTCCCCCACCCCAGGCCATGGCTAACATCCCCATGCCCCCTCCCCCCCGCCCACAGTTCACCATGCCCCCGCCTAGGGAGCCTCCACCTCTTCCCCCACCCACCACACAGCTCACCTTCCACCCTCCTCTTCCACCTGGACCCCATCCCCCCTCTCAGATGCCCCACCGCCTTCCACAGCCTCCCCCACAGACACCCCCACCTCCTCCCCTGCCATGCACACCCCCTCCTCTCCCCCCCACCACCGGGTACCAAGGCCAGCCGCCCCTGCCTCCTCTACCACCACCCCCAACACCACAACATAAGCCTAATGTGTGTAAGCTCCCCCCTCCCCCTCTGCCCAAGGACCCACCTCCCCTACCAGAGGCCAAGACCATCACCACCACCGTCCCCACCACCAACGCCCTCCCCACCGCACCACCACCACCGCTGCCCAAGCTGCCGTTCCCCACCCAAGCCAAGCCCAAGGTGAAGGACGACGAGGGACCCAAGCCCATCCCCAGCATCGTCACCCCCCGCCCCTCCTTCACCAAGACCGCCGCCGCCGCCCCGCCCGCCGCCGCCAGGGTGACGTGCAACACCACCGCCCCACGCGAGGACCTGCCGTCGCCGCCCCTCAACGCTCCATCGCCGGACGAGGACGACGACCTCATGGCCTCGGGGAGTCTGTCCAGCGACGATGCGTACGACCCGGAGGACCCCATGTTCTCCCCGAGCTACGACAGCGACTCCCCGGCTTCCAAGGAGGACAGCGTGGACTCCCTCATCGACAAGTACGTGAGGCGGCTCGGCAACGCACACCCCAGCCTCCACAAGTCCACCTCCTCCGCCTCCAAGAAGTCCTCCCGCCACCACAGGCACCGGGAGAAGAGGAAGAAGTCGTCCCGCGTGTCAGTGTCGCCGTCCGTCACCCCGAGCCCCACCAAGGGCGAGAAGGGCGTGGTGGCAAGCTCCCCCGCCCGGCCGAACCTGGACACAAGACTCAAGATCATGTTCGGGGGCACTCCGGCGGCGCAGAAGGAGAAGCGGGTGAAGGACAAGGCAAAGAAGAAGCTCAAGAAGTCCCTGAAGCAGTTCCCCCGGCCGCCCACGCCACCCAACACCCAGGCCACCTCTCCCTCACCCACCGCCGCCTTACCGCCAACCCCGGCCACCACTGCACCACCACCGTCCTTACCTCCCCCCACCACCACCACCACCACCACCGCCGCCACCACCACCACAGCACCCGTCACCACCACTCAACCAGACGACGACTTTGAGCGCCCCCTCTCCCCCACACCCTCTCCCTTCCTGTCCCGCCACATGTACCTCTACTGGCACCGCGAGACTCTGAGGGCGCGGAGGGGCGGCGCGGAGACCAAGACCAAAACGCCGGCCCAGACCAAACCCCAGATCAACGGCCAGACCCTCGTCACCTCCCCACTCAAGGCATTCATCCCCCCGCTCCCCAAGAACCTCCCCACCGTCCCCCCGCCAAACTACCGCGCCCCCATGGCCCCTCCACCCGCCAAGCCCATGAGGGAGGCGTCACTGAAGGCGGAGATCATGAGGAACATAACACGCATGCATCCCTACAAGACCAGCGACACGCGGGGGCACGTCAGGCCAAACGCTGATGCCGAACTGGAGATCAGCAGTGAGGTGAGTGGAGAGGAGGAGGTGGAGGCCATGGAGGGGGTGGTGGAGGTGGAGACGGTCAGGCTGGTGCTGGATCGCATCGTGGAAGAGCTCAAGAACGCACTCCGCCAACACCTCGCTAAGGACTTGGTGGATTCGCAGGTCTCGGTGTGTCTGGATGGGACGGATGGTGGATCGTAGTGTGGATTAGTACAAAGTGGATGGATGGATGGATGGATGGTGGACTTTGTGGATACCTCTTAATTCATACTTAAAAACAACAAAGACAACAGTGAAGATGGATGGGTATGTGTTGTTCATTCTCACTTGGAAGGAAATCAGACCTGTAGTGAAGATCTTGACCCATATTCCTGCCACCTGCCGGCCCCCCCCCCTCTCTCCAGTGTGACCCACCATGCCCCCCCTCCACCTAAGGCTTGCTGTGGTGTTGAGTGGTGATGCGTGGTGACCGCCGCCGCCGCTGCCTCCTCATAGTGTATTGTGATGAGTCGGATTAGCTTTGTGATGGTTAGGTTAGGTTTGATTTGTTAGGTGATCGCTATTATTGTTTATTATTATTATTATTATTATTATTATTATTATTATTATTATTATCCGTTATTTTTAGTCATCGCTCTAAGGTGAAATGTTTTGTTCATTATTGTATGGAGGTTTATTGATATATATAGCGATGTATTTATTTGTTTATTTTGTGTTTTTTCCTTTGTTTTAACTGTTGTGCTGTTAATTTATTTTTTCCTCAACATTTGCCTTTACATAAGTTGAAACAGATTTATTGAAAAATGATATACATGAAGACTGTTCATTAACGTCTTTGTGTGTGTGTGTGTGTGTGTGGGTGGTGATGTATTTATTATTAGTCTTGTCTCATTTCACTATCAAATTCCTCCCCACAGTCACTGGTATGCAAAACTACCTACAAATTTGCTCCAAGCCACTCAGTAATGTACGGAGACCTGTTTGTATATGATGATGTATTTATATTGCCATTATTTTAACTCTAATTTTTCCTCTTCCTTCTCTTAGTTGTTCGTAAATTGATGTAAGGTGAGCTACATCATCCATCAACGTATTCTGTATGTATACGTATGATGTATTTATATGTTCTCTCATTGTCTGAACCATCTTAATCAATCAATTCTTTCCTCGCGACAGGTTACACAGACAAAATATTTCCTACCGTTATTTTTGTACTCATCTTGTGAATAGTTTTGTAAAGAGAAAGGCAGGAATTAATCTATTACAGCAGTGTGTGTGTATATGTGTGTGTGTGTGTGTGTGTGTGAGTGTGTAGGTGTGTGTGATTGTTCGTAAAAGTGTGAATGAGTTATATAGTTAAGTGTGTGCAAATTTGTATAATAGAGTGTGTGTGTGTTTGTGTGTGTGTGTCTCCACTGTCCAGTTAATGTTTTACTTACCTTCTTTAATGACTCACATCAAATATTCATCAATAGAAATACGTTTGCAGTCTGACATCACATAATTCTCTCTCTCTCTCTCTCTCTCTCTCTCTCTCTCTCTCTCTCTCTCTCTCTCTCTCTCTCTCTCTCTCTCTCTCTCTCTCTCTCTCCAGTGTTTGAGATACCAAGCTAACCTAACCTAAATTTCCCTGATATTTTTTGTCTTATTTTGTTTTTCTTCTTCGTGTATTACAATGTTGCTTGTGTTGCATCCACAGGGAAGTAACTGGTCAGGAAGTAGTGGAGGGACAGGTTTGGATTGCTTATATCAGGAATTTGAATAGAATCTTTACTACCTTGAACAAGTTAATGCATTTTGGTCCACATGTGTTCTGTTTTGATTTTATGGGGAGTGTATTTTTTGTGTCTGCATATCTCCATCTTGCAGTATGTTGTCATTGCTGTCATTGTTTTTGTTGGTAAGGACTAATGTTTTGTGTCCATACAGCTCCCAGTTTCTCTCTTTATCAATATTTACTAAAGAAATGCAATTTATATATTTTTTTGTCTAAATTAAGAAAATGTCTCACTTTGTTCTTATCTTTATTATTCATGTGGTTTTCATTCAGAATTTTCAGTGTAATGCATTTATTAATCTTCTCTTGTTTGAATTTATGCCACATTTAAGAAAGACTAATTTTTTGGGAGGTATTCATCAAATGTTTTCTCCTTTTATCATATTTATTTGTGTCTTGTATCACATTGTGGTTTTGATGATGTTTTCTTTATGTTTGGTATTCAAATTTGGATTCCTATAACATTGTGGTTTCTATAATATCTCCACTGTTATTATCATTTTATGTTAATTAGTCAATGGTATAGAATTGCAAAGCTGTATTTCAAGTTTCATGTGACTTTTTGAAACTACAAATCCATTATAGTTGATCAAAGTAATGCAGCACTGAGCTTAGATAATGTTTTTAATGATTTATTCTGAAAAATAATTGATGCTAAACTTGTAAAATTTGCATAACAGAACAATTTTTCTTGATGATATTCTTAATAGTGTCATGAATATACATTGAAAAACTTAAAAACTAATCCAACATATTTTCTTTTAGTTTTTTTTTGTGTGGTTTACTTAGCAACAGTTATAAGTGTGAAGTTGATAGGTGAGGTGGTTGGTGAGTGTGTTTGGTGAGTGGCAACAACAGTGTGAGTTGTATTGGTGAGCCACACTGCCTTGGTGGTGTCAGTCAGCCTGATGGGAAACAGCAGCGGCGGCAGCAGCAACTCCTTCTGTACCTTCTGTGAGTGGCAACAGTGTGTGTTGTGTGTGGGGCAGTGACAGGTGACAGGTGACACTGGTGGTGACACCAGCCCTGGTCTGTGTATGTGCCAGTGTGCCACTCTCACCATTAATGACTCTGTCTGTCAGTGTGTCACTCTGCCGCCCATCCCAGTACATTGTTCCCTCATGTAAGTAAGTAGATGTCTGTCTGTGTGTCTGTCATGAGTGCCCTGCCACAAGTAGTACAACAAACACTGCCACACTCCACTGATTCATTGATTGATTCATTACCTATATGGATGGATTGCTTTAATATTTATGATGATGATGATGATGATACACTTTTAACACCAGTTTTCAGGTATTAATGAGACATGTGTGCTATTATTTACTGTTCTGGTGTGTAGGTAACCTAAGTGTTTGTGGGTGGAGGAAGTGAAGGAAGGTGTGTTTGTCAAGTGTCTGGCACGGCTGGCACTGAGAGGAGGCTGGCACTGAGAGGAGGCTGGGATTGAACAGGCTTAATTAGTGTGTGTTTACATCCTGGTTCATTCTCTGGTGTTTGTTTTCATTGTAGCTTATTGAAGTAAATCTTAACATTTTCTTGAACTGGTTTGTAAAAGCTTAGTTTTTGTTATCTTTATTCATATTTTGATGTTCAGGTTTTCCTTCAAGATATTAACGTAAATCTTAATATTTCCCTAAACATTATTTTCTGGATTATAAATGGATTATTGTAGGTTAAAAGTTTATAATGCAAGGTTAGGTTTGATAAAAAGCTTAGTTACTGTGGTCTGATATACTCTGATGCCTGTTTTCCTCATAACCAGTTAACTTAAAGCTTGATATTTGATTTAGCATTATTATTTTCTCCTAAGGTAAATATGGAGGTGAATATGATACATGATATTCAGGAATTGTATCTCAAACGTTGTTATCCTCTTGTTGTGTTTCCATTTCATTTAACATTTATTATTTTGTGATGTGGATGTTTGAGGGAGATACAAAGAGGTGACTGAAAGATGATATACAGATTTTGTATCTCTAACATTGTGGTCTTGTTTTGTGGTTGCAGTCGTCATTTTTGTGTTTCCAGCAACAGGCTTTGTGTTGGTGTGGTTCGGAGTGGTGGTGTCTGTGTGAGTGTTTCTGCTGAGTGGCACGTGTCACGTGTCACCAGCTCTGTGTTGTGCCTCTCCTGCAGTCCTGGTGGTGTTCAAGTTCATTACTCACCACTTCAATCACCAGTTTTTGTGAGAGGGAAAGCTTTAGACAATACACTCTTGTCTGTCTGAGTGTTGCTGAGTTTTATAAAGTGCTGAAGTGATGTCAGCTTAAAACACATCACAGTGTTTGTGCAGTGATATGAAGTCACTGTCACAGGAGAGAGAGGGATGGTAGAGGTATGTGTTGGAGTGAAGCTCCAAAGTGAGAGGCATGCATGAGATGTGTCCTCTCACTCACACAGTCACAGTCACCGTCACCGTCACACTGGTGGGGCATATTCTTGTGGCGGAGGTAATGAGTTATTGTTGTTAGGTCAGTCAGTCAGTCAGTCAGTCAACATTTGTGGATGCTGCTGCCTGGACTCCTGTGGGGCTTGTTGTTACGGGTACGGGAGCAATTCGCCGCCCTCCCTCCCTGCCTGCAGCGGTGTGGGCGGCAGGGCCGGGCAGGGCCGGGCCGGGCAGGGTATGGGGAGGCAGGAAGGTCATGTCTGACCCTAACAGAGGTTGCTGGACACAGTGGAGGTCTGGTCTTGCTGTGAGCTTTTGGCCTAATGTGCATTGTGTACATTGTTTTGTATTGTCAATTTTGATGAGAATGAAGTGCTTTGCTTGATCACACACACACACACACACACACACACACACACACACACACACACACACACACACACACACACACACACACACACACGGTCATTGTGCTGTCTCTCGTCTCCCTGCCCCTCAGTGGACAAGCACCGCTGAATGCTCTTGATATATTTTGATAAACGTGCAGTATTGTAGCGGTTCACATCTTTTGTAACATGTGATTGTAATTACTACTTGCATACTGGGATAGTATTTTTGTGAAGTGTATCTCAATGATAGGAATTACAGACTTTTGGAGTGACCTACAGTACTTACTATCACATTGCTGTGTACGACTCATCAAGGTGACTGATTGGATAGACCGGCCGTTGGTTGAGGCGCGTCACCACAGACTTGTACGTGTTGTACGTGTGTCAGTGGCCGAGGCGTTGGCAATGAGTGTAGCGTTAAGGGTAGCTCTCCCCGGCAAGACACCCGCCGCAGCGACGCGCCAACACCTCAGTGAGTGGCGGGGAGACTCGTGTGGTGGCGCGTTTGGCCGGTGGGGCGTGGTGAGGCTCACTCCACCACGGGCTGCCTGCCGACTTGCCACTGTTGGTGTGTGCAAGTCCCGGGGCCCGGTGGGATGGCGGGGCTCCTCTTGACTCGGGCTTGTGCTCCTCCACCGCCCCCTGCCGCCGCTGCCGCCGCCACCGCTGCCACTGCCACTGCCTTGCCGCCACTGGTATGTAAGTGTGTTGCAGATTTGAGCTTTGGTTTAGGGCAAGGCTGAGGGTGACAGAGGCTGAATTAGTAGCATCACACCTTGATCACTGGGTATTGGTGTATAGGTCTTCCCTGTAGCCGTGTGTTGTGTATTTAGTGTGACTTATTATCAACAATACATGTTAGTAACAATAATTTTTGTGTTTTTTGATCCCCGTGTTCACTTTGTGACAGGTTAGGGAGGCTTGGTGTGTCTGTCAGGCTTGCTGATAGTGTTATTCATCTTGCAGCCAAAAGGTTTATTCTTGTTCTTTGTTATACATTCAAATTCTGATGATCATACATTGCCATACCTGGAATATGTCAGGAAAAGATGCTGTGTCTGTCAGGCTTGCAAATATTATTATTATTGATTTATTATTTATATTGCAGTCAATTGTTTATACTTATTTATTACCATACATTTCAAATTCTGATGATTATACTTTGCTATACTTTGAGTTATGTTTTACCATAATGTGATTTTCCTTGTTATATGCTAGGAGCACTTGTTTTTGCTTAGTTGTATTGCATGAGTTAATTGTGTACCAAACATCTTTGCCAGACCAAACATTTCACTTGTAGTTGAGGAACACTTGTAGCAGCAGCACAGTGCAGCCACTCAACCACTCCCTCCCTCCCTGTCTGCTGCAGCAGCCACCACCACTATTGAATATGTCGCACTGTTTCCCCGCCAGAAGTTATGAATATGTGTTACCTCTGACCACTGCAGTCACTCACTCCTTGCCACAGTACTTCAGCTAGAAGTAAGAAATGTGTAGCACTGTTTCTCAGCTAGGAGTCAAACCTTTATACATTTGTCCATCATTGTTGCATCAGCCAGAACTAGAACTAATAAACATGTAGCACTGTTTCTCAGCTACCAGTCATAAACATGTGATACCTTTGACCAACACCTAAGGCTTGCAAGAACGGCGTCACTCCACACCCCTTTCCTCCCGTCTCCAGTCGGTCAGTCTGCGGTGTCCTTTGGGGCTGCACAAGTCACCCAAGAGCTTTCCTTTCCCTCAAACACACCACTGCCTGTCTCTGAGGTAACGCATCTTGTCATACTCAGCACTTTCTTTGTCCTCGAGTGTGTTTCTAAGGGCCTTGAGAACTCTGCCAAAGGGACGAGAGGTGTAGGGCTCAGAGATCTTTACTTTAGTGGCCCAGTGTTCCCTCGGCCAGCTGCATTGGTCTGGCCTTGAGATTGAGGGATTAGGTTAGGTTTGGTCCCTTGGAAAGAAATGAGTTACATGGACAGAGAGTGCATTTAGTTGTTAGGAATTAAAGTTTGCTAATAATGCTTGTTAGATTAGATGAGATTTAATTCTTGGCCTGAGTTGTTGAGAAAAAATGAATGACAGTGGCTAGAAATATTTTGAGTAACAGGGAATTGAAATTTTAAAGTTTTGAAAGTCATGATTGTTTGTGGTGGTCTGCCATGAAGTTTGAGGAATTAAGTTAGATTTAGTCAGCAGGCAGAAAGATATCAAGGGAAAACAAAAGCATTAAGCCAGGAATTGTTTCATTTAGGAAATAAAAGTTTCAACTAAGTTTGGTGTTGTCTTGCATAAAATTTTGGAGATTAAGTTAGATTTAGTCAGCAGGCAGAAAGATATCAAGAGAAAATGAGTCACTGAAGCAGGAAATGTTTTTGAGTTGGCAGTGAAAGTTATGACCAAGTTTGGGGTAGCCTGCCATAATACCTCAAGGATTCTGCTTGTTCTCTTTGTAAAGTTTATGAGATTAGTTTAGATGTAGTTACTGGCCAAACAGAAAAAACAAAAACAAACCAGGATGCACAATTAGAAAATATTTTAAGGTTTTAGAATTAAAGTTACAATTAAGTTTGGCATGGTTTGGTATTACATTAAGAGATTAAGTTAGATTTAGTCACCAGGCAAACAGAAGAAATAAAACAGACCAGGATGCACTGTCAGGAAATGTTTTGAGGTGTTAGAAATAAAGTGGATCAAGTGTGGCTGGCATGGTTTGGTGTAACATTGACGAGATTAGGTTAGGTTTAGCTTACAGGTATAAAAATCAAGAATAAACACAATATGAAGGCAGGAAGTATTTGAAATAGTTCGGAAATAAAATGAATAGGGTGTTGACCGTGAATAAGAGTTTTATTGAATGCATGGATTGAATCAACAAGTAACTCAGATAGATAAATAAAAGCAAATATTCAAGGATACCTGAATAACATGAATAAAATTAATGAATTGTGTTCCTGACTAAATAAAGCATGGAATCGTGTGGGAACGGGTGACAAGGAAGTTAGATAGACGTGTTGTAGAGGTGATTAAGAATATTGAGAACAGTGACATAATTAATGCATGGTGTGTTACCAAGTGAATAAAAGGATGGGAATGATTGTATACAAGGAGACAAGGGAAGGTAGATAGAAACAGAAGGATGCCAAAGAATAGATTACTGAGCAGTTGACTGAATAAGAAGTGGAGATGCATGGGTGTGGGAGAAGACACAATAGATAAATGGTAGATAGATGGATAGATATTGTTTCTGATAGGATAAATGAATAAATATGATGAATTAAAGTTTGGAATATTAAGTGGATGTATGGAAAAAGATAGATGAAAGAATTTATTTCTATTGGATACTGAAAAAGGGGAAAAATTGATATATGACATTTTTCTGATGACGAATTGAAGTTGGAAATATTTAGTGGATGTGTGGAGGAGATAATATACAAAAGTAGATAGGTGAAGAGAGATTTTAATATTTTTTTTATTATATATTAGAAAAGGGGAACAGAATATATAAATGACAATATTCTGATGACAAATTGAAGTTACAAAAATTTAGTGGATGTACAGAAAGAAGCGATATGGCGAAGTAGATAGATATAGAGAGAATTTACTTTTACAATGTCCCAGAATAGGAAGAACAGAATATGTGAATAGCATGAATTTGATGACAAACTAACATCAAGAATAGCTAGTCCTTGTGTGGAAAGAGACGACTTGTGAAATATAGATGAAAGAATTAATTTTGTTTGTCGAATACCATAATAGGAGGAATAGAGTAAGTAAAAAGCATGTTTCTAGTGATGAATTAAAGTTAGAAATTTTTAGTGGATGTAAGAAAAAAAAAAGGCAATTTGAGAAAGTAGATGAATGAAAGCATTGATTTTCACACAATACCATAACAGTTAGAACAGAATAAGTAAATAAAAAAAAATTTCTGATTGAATTAATATTAGGAATACTTGATGAATGTTCGGACAGAAGCAACATGGGAGATATAGATAAATAAGTAAATACAAATAAAGTAGGTGTGATTATTCAAGGATATCACAATACCAGGTACTAAATTAGCTTATAGAAATTTCGTGGAGGTGAATTAAAGTAAAAAAATATATAAATGCATGAAAAGATCAATTGGCAAAGGGAAGTTAGAGAGGTAGAGATACATAGAAGTTGTTTTGATACAATGCCAGAATGCCGAGAGTGATGTTAGTGGATGCAATGTTCTGGAAGGGAAATTAGACGTGTAAATGAAAGCATGGGAGAAAATAAGGAAGAGGGATAGATAGATAGAGGTAGAAAGAGGTAAATACAGTTGATTAGAGTGTTTGTTTCCAATGTTAAATAAAAGGCTCCAGCACTTGAATACATGAAAAAAGGGGTATTTTTTATTACATCATACGTCTCAAGTTGGCTTTTCTTACCTTTCCCATCTGTGAGAACTTTCCGTACTGAGTAATTTGAACCCCATATGTAGCTCCCACAAATCATTTATAATAGCACCTGCAATTATGTAAATTGAGAGACGGGTGTAGTTGTAAAATTTTACCTAAAAAAGAAGATAGAGAGCAGAAAATATTTGTGTGACATTAGTGAAATAGTAGTAGCCAGGGCTTAATTGGGGCAAAGAATTGGCCTAAATATTTCAATGCAGGAGTGGCCCAACAGATAACAATGGAAAGTAATTGAAGTATGCATCAAAACAAACTTTCTGAACTGATAAATGTATTCTAAAAAGGTGATAGACTATTTGCATCATTTATTCTATATAGTACCTGTGTAAAGGAACACAAACGGCTGCTACTGAACCTCCCCGGCCCATCAGGGAGGGGGGTGGGGTGGGGCCTTGGGTCTCGGCTGTTGGTTAGTTAACTGGTCCAACAAAGAATCGTTGTGAGGTATTTCAGAGGAATAGATAAACACAGAATGGGATTGAATGGTGCGTTTATTGGTATGAAGACGAGGAGGAAACGCAAATAAAATACTGTTCTAGGATGAAGTAGGTGGAAGGAGGAGAATATATGAGTGGTTTGTGATGGGAGTGATGAGTGACAACTAAGGATAAGAATAAAGAGAAAAATTTGCTCCATTTAAATTTAGAGAGAAGAGATGTAAATAAATAGTCGTGGGTTGAAAAAAAAAGATGATGGGAGAATATGAGACGGAGTGACAAATGAGATGAAATAGGAAAACTGGACTAAAAGATGGTATTTTAGTATTAAAGACAAAAATTGATGTGGCAGAAAATAGTCAATAGGAGAAAAATTTGAGACAACAGACGATAGAATAATAAGTATAAATAGTTTTGGAGACGATAGAAAAGAACTATAGAACAACGGGAAGTGATGTGAGGTATTTATAATATCTCCGCTGTGCTGATACAACAAGCCAGAAAAATGAGGAGTCTCGGAGATGTACAATTTGATCTTTCATTATTTCTTTTACACAAGGAGCTTATCTGTGGATGTTAGGCAGAATGCAAGGAGAGAAAACAGGTACAAAAAAAAAATGAGACCAGTGCTTTTAACCCCTCCATAGTAAGATGCATTTTTATCATTTGTTCATTTTATACAGCTTCAGAAACTCATGTCGGGCGTAAAACAATACAGACTCTGGCCGTTAATCTTCTGACCTCCATAGACCCTTGCTAATGTCAATAAAATCATCTGACAACACTCAAAACTAGTGGTGAAAATGTATCCCAGTACTGAAAAGGTCAATGGGTATATGAAGACAGTGTTTATATATATGTATGTGTGTTTGTGTGTGTGTGTGTGGGGGGGGGAGGTGTATAACAGATAGATAGAAGCATACCACAAGCACCCATAAATACTATAACCCTCTATAAACAAGCACTGGATAAACCCTATATTCTCTATTCAGTACTGGGACACATTTTTAGCAGGAGTTTGGGGTGTGATTAGAAGATTAGGAAGAAGGGTCTATGGAGGTCAGGAGATTAATGGCCAGAATCTGTACCATTTTAATTCTGAAGTTGTAGAAAATCAATAAGTAATAAGCAGAATAAATATGAAAATGCGTCCCAGTACTTAAGGGGTTCAAAGTTCTTGCTGTATCTTCACTCCATTCAAAAGACTCTATTTGAAGTGACATATTTTTGAGGGTGTTTTCATGGTTCAATTGACAGGTGAATTAGGTTCCTATATCATCAACTTGGCTATTTGTCACTGTGGCCTCTGTAAATAGTTGTGGTGAAAGAGAAGAACGTTTCTGAATGTGAGACAATAAAGTGAAGGAAGATTTGTATTTGTGTGTGTGTGTATGTGTGTGTGATAAGTAACCTGATAGAAACTTCGAGGTATTAGATAAAGAATGAAGACAATGGATGAGGGAATGAAAATTGTGTGTATGTATGTGTGTTTATAGCAAGATTGAAGCATACAGAGATTAGATGAAAAATAAAACGTTGAATGACGGAATGATAAGTGTGTGTGCGTGCGTGTGTGTGTGTGTGTGTATGTGTGTGTGTGTGCGTGTGTAGCCGGCAGATAGAGCAATACCACAC
The DNA here is from genome assembly GCA_020233015.1 of Callinectes sapidus. NCBI lineage: Eukaryota > Metazoa > Arthropoda > Malacostraca > Decapoda > Portunidae > Callinectes > Callinectes sapidus. The sequence continues at coordinate 5,341,842 of CM035183.1, read as the reverse complement.
CCATCACGAGTCACAAAGAATAAAAGCAGCGACAGAATAGTAATAGTGAGTCGTGTCCTTCAGTTCCTCCCTCGTGGCCGGCTGCCAACCACCTCCCGCTTCACTGCCAATTAGTCGTTGTTTTGCTTCCTGTTTATATTAAGAAAACAAAAACACTGCTGGATAATTTGACACTGAGATTTAACCCCTTCAGTACTGGGACACATTTTTACCATGAATTTTGGGTGTGATTAGACGGTTTTATTGACATTAAGAAGGGTCTATGGGGGTCAGAAGATTAATGGCCAGAGTCTGTATTATTTTCCACTGTTTTAATCCCCACATGAGTTTCTGAAGCTGTGGAAAACCGACAAATAAAAATAATAAATAGATAAATAAAGAATAAATATAAAAATGTGTCCCAGTGCTGAAGGGGGTTAAGTTATGATTAAGTCTGGTGTGGGTTGGTGGGCCATTGAGAGATTAAGTTACATTTAGTTTGCTCCGACACACAAGGAGTTGACATGCTCGGATAGGAAAAGTTATTTTGATGCAATACCAGAACGCCAAAACAAAATTAATTGGTAGAATGTTCTGGGAGGTAAATTAAATGTGGAAATAAATGTGTGGGAAACAATAATGAAGATAAAATAAATAGAGATAGATAGAGAGGGATAGAATGAAGTTATTTTGGCATGATACTAGGATGTAGGGAATAAAACTAATGGATATAATGTTCTGGAAGGTAAATTAAGTGTGGAAATAAATGCGTGGGAACCAATAATGAACATAGAGATAAGAAGAGATAAATAGAGAAAGAGAGAAAAGTTATTTTTGATACAATATTAAAAAAGGAACAAAAGTAGTAGATAGAATGTTCTGGAAGGTAAATAAGATATGGAAATGAATTCATGGAAGACAAGAAGGAAGATGATGATAGGTAAAGATAGAGATAAATAAAGATAGCAATAATACAGTTGATGAGGGTGTTTCTGACGTTAGATAAAAGGCAACAGCTCTTGAACACACGAAAAAAAAAGGAACAAGAAGATTTAAAAGAGCAGGAAATATTTATCTGGCATTAGTGAGTTGATAGAATTGATGTAGAAAGCTATCATGCCTACACGTGTCTTTCTCTGTATGAAATAAGCTTGACTCTTCCCACTTATCATCCCTGTTCATTCAACCCCTTCAGTACTGGGACACATTTTTACCACGAGTTGTGGGTGTGATTAGAGGATTTTATTAACATTGGGAAGGGTCTATGGAGGTCAGAAGATTAATGGCCAGAGTGTGTACTGTTTTAATCCCCACATGCGTTTCTGAATATGTATTAGATCAATGAATAGTAAGAAAAATAAATATGAAAGTGTGTCCCAGTACTGAAGGCGTTGAAAGGGAAATCTTGTAATGAAAAGTTATTTAGTATACGTCAGAGTACTGGGACACATTTTTACGTTGAGTTTTGGGTGTGATTAGACGCTTTTATTGACATTAGCAAGGGTCTATGGAGGTGAGAAGATTAATGGCCAAAGTCTGTACTGTTTTAATCCCCACATGAGTTTCTAAAGCTGTGGAAAATGACAAATAGTAAGAAGAATAAATATAAAAGTTAATCTCAGGATGGAAGGAGTTAACTACTGCTGTATCGTGTGCAGAGAAATGTTGCAGTAAAGGCATGATAGGTTAAGGAGTAATGGTTTAGTGGTGAAGGGAATGAGAGAGGCGTTGTATTAATTATTCAAAGGTAGGAAGATTTTGTGACAACCTCGCAAGTATTGATCTGTTGCTTTCCTGGGGTGCAAAAACTCATTAACTAACCCCTTCAGTGTTAGGAAACATTTTTATATTTATGTTGCCTATCTGTTTATTTTCTACAGCTTCAGATACTCATGTGGGGATTAAAATAGTACGGAGTCTGGCCATTAATCTTCTGACCTCTGTAGACCCTTCCTAATGTCAATAAAATCACACCCCAAAACTCATGGTAAAAATGTGTCCCAGTACTGAAGGGGTTAATGCCAATATAATGAATTTAACACAAAGATTGACTTGGTAATGAGATTTAGTTGTCACCTTGGCCAAATATAAGGATGCGAATACTAGAATAATACTTCCTAAATCTTATGAAACCTGAATTCTGAGACACACTGTTGATATAGAGAATAGATTGGTGTTTTGTGCATGTGTGTGTGTGTGTGTGTGTAACAAGAGAAAACATTGGATACTATTGAAAAGGAGGTAGAGTCAGAGTGAATGAATAGATGTATGGCAGGTGAAGAGAAAAGAGAGAATAGCTAAGTGTTTTGTTTGTGTGTATGTGTATGTAGTGAGTGGTGAAAAACATAGCAGCTGAAAGTTCAACATTCAAACCTTTTATTTCCTTTCTTCACTGACTGTTTCACTTCTCCTTTGCACATCATCTTTCCGTCAATCATCTACCGCTCAGACATTTCCTTGCGTCAGGCTGTCAACTCTGGGTGCGGCTAAACTGAGAAATCTATCGTTCTAACTTTCCTTGCACGTTGCTCTCGTTGGTGTGAGTTATTGCATGTGGTGGTGAAGAGATTATAAACAGGCAGTGCGTTTGCCTCCCTCCTCACCCCTGCCACCTCTCCTCACTGTGAGAGAATAATATGATATTGGTGATAATGATAATAAGCAGTTGATTAAAATTGCAGTAAAGTACACCTACTGAAAATATACAAAGGGGTAAGGGTGGTGCTCAAGACTAGAAAAGTACCCCAGTGGTTAGTGGGTTAATGGTGGGAATACCATTGAGGAGGTATCAGTCCACAGAGATGAAAATGGAGTTAGAAAGTTTGTAAATTAAATAGGATAAGAAATAAATGTTGACGAGACATGATGAATGGTGAAAGAAATAATGGTTCCTTCACAAATAGATAGAAATGAAAGAGCTTGAAAAAGTTATTAATTAGAGTGTGAATTACTGTTAACGAGATGTGATGAATGGCGTGTGTGAACGAGAGAGAGAAATGTTGTTTCCCTCACAAACACAATAAATAATGACGAAAAGAGGTAAAAACATGAAATTAACTAAAATGCAAATGTTTGTAAGACCGAAAGGAAGCAGAGGTGGATGGGAGGAGAGGGCCTGAGGGGAATGAACCTCTGAAAATTTGTGTTTATTATGAGTGAGGGTGTCTGTATATGGTGGAGGGTAATATATAGAACAAAATATATATATAGAACAAAAATGTATATATAGAACAAAAATGTAACAAGTCTTTCTTTAATGGCTAAATCAAACTCTGTGACTTACTGACCCGTACATTAAATAATTTTGTCTTTACAAGTAGGGGATGTAAGAAAGTTATACTAGTAAATAATTACTGCTCTTATTATGAGAAAATAGCTCTGCATATACCTTGAAAATGGCCTCAAGATTACCAAGTTTACAAAAAAAATTATGAACTGCCCCCCCCCCCCCCCAAGTTGATAGGCTCACTTAACTCACTGCCGCAGCTTGCCACCAGTCTCAAGGGGGATAGAAATTCAGGCTAGCCACCATTGGAAGGAAGATTAGGTTAGGGAAAGAAATGTCCAGGCTTTACAAACATAAATAAGAAATGAAAACATCCAAAAATTTAAAAAGCCCAATGAGTTGATTTTGACGAGACATGGAAAGCGAGAAATTGTGTTTTAGTTAGTGTGTGTTTGTTTGTGTGTGCGTAAAAACATTGATTTTATGCAACCCATGTGAGGAGAAATGAAGTAACGAAGGAATTAAAAAGTCACTACATTTAACGGCTGCCTGAATTAATGGTACGCACGAAAGCATTGAAGTACTGAATGACGCTGCTGTGGTTAGTGTGTGTGTGTGTTTGAAGGGGAAAAATCTGACTCTTAGGAACAAACGAGGGAAAAATAAAAAAACAAACTAGCTGAAAAGTTAACAATTTAATCGCAACGTGAACTAACCTCTATGTAACACGACAGAAGCTTGGTGTGTGTGTTTGAGTGCACTTTGAGACACTAATGCTATAGAAAACTACCCTGTCAAGACGTTTTTCCCTTTCCTTTGGCTAATTCTATCAAACCTATAAGGGGACTAGCAAATCAGTGGGCTTTTATATCATCGTTGTTGTTGCTGCCCTTAGCCAGTTTCCTCTCTTACATAAAAAAGGATGAACAAAGAAAATGAATAAAAAGTCAATAAATTCAAGCAGAATGTAAATTAATTTGTACGAAACACATGGGACGACAAAGATTAATGTCATGGCAGGTGTGTGTGTGTGTGTGTGTGTGTGTGTGTGTGTGTGTGTGTGTGTGTGTGTGTGTGTTTACCTAGTTATAGTGTCCTGTCTCCTTATCTTCACTTATCCAACACTTTCTTGAATTTATTTGAAAATCTGTACTTCCTAATGTCCTTTCCACACTGATTCTTCTTCCTGATCTTCTTTGAGTGTCCTCTTATCTGTCCATTTTCTTCTTTCATCATCACCAGGTCCTGTGTGTGTGTGTGTGTGTGTGTGAGTGTGTGTGTGTGTGTGTGTGTGCGTACAAACGTATGTATGAGGAATAAAAATGTATGTTAATAAATGTTAATAAAGTCATGAGGAACACAATAGTACATTAACAAAGTGAGGAATGGCCTTGAATTAGAGGAATGTTAGCACAGATCACCATAGAAGGAATAATGAAGGTGACGCTAAGAATCGGTGCATTAAACTCCTTTGGTATCATGATGTGTGTAAATGTTCGTTACTGTTTGGTGATTTTATACAGCTTCTGAAACGTGTGTGGGGGATTGAGATAGGGAAGACTCGAGCTATTAACCCCTTCAGTACTGGGACACATTCTTAGCTTGTGTTTTGGGTGTGATTAGATGATTTTATTGACATGAGGAAGGGTCTATGGAGGACAGATGATTAATGCCCAGAGTCTGTACTGTTTTAATCTCCACATGTGTTTCTGAATGATAAGCAGAATATATATGGAAATGTATCCCATTACTGAAGGGGTTAATCTTTTGATCTCCATAGACCCTTCCTAGTGTAGATTATCTTATCATACTTAAAACTTGTGGTAAAAATATGCATCCCAGTAGTGAAGAGTTTTTTTTTAAAGTTTATACAAAGTGACCTTTTTTTATGGCAATTTATGGGGTAAAGTTGACCACCTAATGTGAAAGGCCACCCATTTTTTGAGGGGGAGGGAACCGTTACCCTGAGTGGATGCCCAATCTCCTCTCAGACCGTGACCAGGATTGAACTCGTGCACTGGGGGGGGGACCCAACGCCCCCAAAGTGTAAGCCGTTCCTCTGTACCGCAGCGGCTCAGTGTGTTAGGGATGTGTGAGGACGTGAGGTCAATGGGAACGTTAGTGAATGTGTTACGTGAGGCAAAACATTTCAGCGATGGAGTAGTTATTGATTGTTATTTTCTTCTGCTTCAGTTTAGTAGGGAGAAAATGATGATATATAGGTGCTGGTGAAGGGTTTAGAAGTTAGTGCTAATGAATGCTTAAGAAATATGAATAGGATGAGAAAGAGCTTTTCTAAAATGTAGAAATGTAGGTGAAGAATTTAAAAGTTAGTGGGAATGAATGCTTGAGGAATATAGATAAGATGAGAAGCAGTGCTAACATCTATTGATAGTATTTTTTTGTACATTTTGGTTTACTAAGAAGAAAAAGAAATGTTGAAGGGATGAAAAGTTAGTTTACATACTTACAATTATTTAAAACACATGAATAGAAAGACAAATAAAGCTCTAAAAAACACCCTTTTAAAATTTTTTTTATTTATACAATGTGGGCTTTTTATGGGAATTTATGGGCTAAAGGAGACCACCTAATGGAGACCTCCTATCTGAAAGCCCACCCACTTGGGAACCATTACCCCGAGTGGACGCCCAATCTCCACTCAGACTGTAGTCAGTATTCAAACCCATAGCCTCGGGGATCCCAAGGCCACCAGAGCACCAGCGGTTCCACTGTACCACTGTACCACAGCGGCACCTATTTAATTGGCACGAATGAAGGTCTCAAGACACGACACAAGAAAAATAAATAGTCAGGTTTCCTTATAGGCACTAAATAGAAGACCAAAATTTGCACCTCTAAGAAACACAACAATAATGAACTGTTCACTTTGTGTATCAAATACAATATGGTTGGCAGACCACCCCACATGACACATATTAAGTACAATACAGGTCATTCTCAAATAACGCAATAGTTACATTCCTGGAGGTGTTGCGTTATTAAAAGATGCGTTATTTAAACTTAATGTTCCCAAAAGATACAATGGTAATAGTGGAGATTGCATTCATGGACAATGCAAAACTCTACCTTTTGGAGGCTTTGTTACTCTAATGTATGAATAGTTAACTCAAAGTAAAGTGTGTCATTGGTGACTGAAACAACAAAAACACACATTCTTGTTTTACTACATTTGTAGAATAACAGAACAGCACAGAACACTTCTCTTCTCTTTGAACACTTGTCACCCCACTCTCCCTGCACACCCTGCTCTCCTTTCCCATCTCCCACTCCTTCCTCACTCCTGCCAAAAGTAGTGTGGGTGAGCGTGGCTGCATTAAATAGAACAATTAGCATTATTTAATTGTATCTCCCTATATATTACACAGCATTTAATAAAAAAACGCACCACTCAAAATCGTGTTATTTGAGAGTCGGCTGTACATCAAACAAGTTACTATACCATTTATCTGACTCCTCTTCAGTTTTATTATTTTGCACTTTGTTGCCAAACTCATAATGTTGTTTATTTTCTGTAAGAAGGGAGGCAGTCAGTCCAGTCAAAGGCAAAATAAAAGATGGTGAAAAAGAAAACTGAATTTTGGTCTCTAAAAAGTCAATTTGAATTTTTTCCTTTTATTTTAGTATTTATGATGAACAAAATTTAGGTAGTTAGGTACATGTGTGGAGGAGAGAGAGTTGTGTTTAGAGGACAGGCTGTGACTGCTCCCTTGTGTTGGGAGACATAAAGGGAAGTGTTCAGTGAGGTCACAGCTGGCTTTGATGATCAGTGCACAGCCACACCAACACATGAACCAGTGTTATAACACCTCACTGGGAGTAACTGTTGTTCCGGCAGGTGTCTACTGCCTCTGCCTTACATCTCTGCTTGTTTAGGAGGCATGATGAATGGTTATAAGGCTGTAAATTAAAAAAAGAAATTACTGGCAGACACAGAAAATTTGAAACAATGTTGAATGTTGGAAGGTGTGGAGTGGGGATGTATGTATAAACATTACATTATTCGCTGCACAAAGCACATTGTGACCTTTTTGAAAGTTATTGCTAGACTATGTTATACAATTTTGTGGAATTCTTAGATGTCTTTTATAAGCTTTTTATTATTCAACATGAGTGCTTCTACCAAATTTTATCTGCTTATGAAGCAAAAATAGTAAAAAGGCCACTTTGAAACATGTCACACTCTCTTATATTGAATTTGTTCAGCCTACAAAGGAATTTTTTACTCAAGATATTTCTGAGTGACTCCTGTCTTTAAGATGAAATGGCAATAACAAATGTGCCTTTGAGGAGACCCAACTGTTGTTGCATAGATATTATTATAGGTTTATTGGAATGAAAGAAACAAGAATATGGATTACACACAAACACACACACACACACACGAGCATAGCTTTTCTCCCGTAAGGTACAACTAAATAATTATACGAGAAATGTAAATGTAGGAGGTAGAAATCATGAAATATAATCAAATCATCCGTGGTACAGAGGAGCCACAAGTGTTGGCCTTGAGATTCCCAAGTACATAGCCACTCGGGCATCCACTCGGGGTAACGGTTCCCAAATGGGTGGGCTTTCTGATAGGAGGTCTCCATTAGATGGTCTTCTTTTGCACATAAATTTTCATAAAAGGCCACATTGTATAGGTTTTAAAAAATTTGTCACTGCAATCGTAAAAATATTCTTAAAAACTCACGTCATTTCAAACTAGAGCACGAATTTCATGATGTTATACTAAGACAAGGAATTGATGGAAGGATTAGTGTCAGAGGTTTCAGTGAAGGAAATGAACAGTAATGAAATGGTAGCGATATTGAGACCTTTACTGATCATTCCATCTGTGAGAGGGACAGACGCTTGGTGTACTTAGTGATGCAAGACGAGGAGGAAGACTGTGATAAGTGGTCTTTTTGAATGGGGGAGAATAAAACTGGTTATTATCAATGTAGAAAGAAGTACGAATGTGTGTGTGTGTGTGCGTGTGTGTGTGTGTGTGTGTGTGTGTGTGTGTGTGTGAATGGTGAACAGGAACACAGATGCATTAAAAACATTACATAGTAGTTTATTGACAAAATTTGGGTCTATATCAAATTTATCGTTCAATAATACTACAAATAACAGAAAAAAAGGAAGAATAAAATATGAAAAGACAAAATGAAAGTGTGCTCTTAACCTCTTCAGTACTGGGATCATTTTCATACTTATTCTGCTCATTATTAAACTCATGTGGGGATTGAAACAGTACAGACTCTGGCCATTAATCTTTTTACCTCCATAGACCCTTTCTAACGTCAATAAAATCATGTAATCACACCCTAAACTTGTGATAAAGATGTGTCGCAGTACTGAAGGGGTGAGGGTGGGGTGTGATGTCATTCATGTAAGCCTTAGATGTGTGTTGGCAAGTGGAGAGGTGTGGTTTGTGACTGTCAGGTGGAAGACAGTGCTACACATGTTATAATGGCAGGCAGTGGTGGGGAGTGAGTGCAGTGGTAAGAGGTGGTGGTAGGGAGTGAGTGGTGAGAGGTATTACAGGGACAGACAGCATCAGTAGCCCAGTGATCACATGTACTCTCTCTCTCTCTCTCTCTCTCTCTCTCTCTTAGCCTGTCACTCTCAGCACAAACTAAAACTTCAATCTGCAACACTAATTGATGGTGACAGGGAGGCAGTGGGCGGTGAACAGTGCTAACCCTCACTGACCCCTGCCAACCCCTGCTGAGCCCTGCCAAACCTTGTTAAGCCCCAACCAAGCCCTGCTGTGTCCTGCCAAGCCATCAAACCCTGCCAAGCCTTGTCAAGTCCCATCAAGTTATGCCAAGCCCTGTCAAGTGCTGCCAAACCATGCTGATCCCTGCCAAGCCCTCCCAACCCCCTGTCAAGCTCCACCAAGCCCTGCCGAGCCCCACTGAACTTCAACGCTCCTTGCTGTGCTTCGAGATCCACACAGCAGCAGCGGCAGCAGTATTTGTTTTAAAAAGCTACATATTTAAGAATCTGTGTTAATATAAGGTGTGGAAATCAGTGTGGAAGTCTGTCAGTGAGTTGTGAGTTGTTGGTGGATCAGTGTGTTGGTGGAGGGAGCACTGACTTACTGATACGCCAACACGTCCCTCATGCCTCTCATTGTTGTAGTAAATGTTGTTACTCACTCAGGTCGCACTCCCTTACCCCCCCTCCCTCTCTCTCTCTCTCTCTGGATTTAGGAGGGTTTTGATGTAAGAAAGGAAATCTATTGACTTACTGACAGACCAATATGTCCCTTGTACCTCACACTGTCATTGTTGTACTGATGGAATGTTGTTGTTACTCACTCCACTGCTCAGGTCACACACTCTGTATATTTATTTATTTGTGTAAGAGGGGGAAGCTGGCCAAGGGTAACAAAAACAATGATAACAAAAAAGCCCTAATTCTTGCCAGTCCCCTGAAAAAATAAAAGTGTTAGCTGAAAGTGAGGGAGGAATGTCTTGAAACTTTCCTCATAAATAGCGTCAAGTCATAGGAAGTTGGCAATACAGAGGCAGGGAGGCAGGCAGGGAGGCAGGGAGTTCTGGAAATGTTTATGTTAATGGTGAAATCTGGCCAAGGACAACAAAAGTGATGATAGGAAGGAAGTCCACTGTGGTGCCAAGAAATGCGATGAGTAGGTGGCACTGTTTCTGACCAGCACTGTGTCCTTGCCGCCCACACAGGTACGGCAGGGAGGACGCCAGCTGCTGCCTTCATGGTAACGCCCCCCACCACACACTCGGATCTGCCCGCTGTGTGTGGAGTGTTGGTTGTGGTTGTGGCAGACTACCAACACACACCAGAACAGTAAATAATAGCACAGATGTCTCATTAGTACCTGAAAACTGGTGTTACAAGTGTAACATCAGCATCATCATCATCATCATCATCATAAATATTAAAGCAATCCATCCATATAGGTAATGAATCAATCAATGAATCAGTGGAGTGTGGCAGTGTTTGTTGTACTACTTGTGGCAGGGCACTCATGACAGACACACAGACAGACATCTACTTACTTACATGAGGGAACAATGTACTGGGGTGGGCGGCAGAGTGACACACTGACAGACAGACAGACAGACAGAGTCATTAACAGAGAGTGGCACAACACTGGCACACTGGCACACAGACCAGGGCTGGTGTCACCACCTGTGCCACCACCAGTGCCACCACCAGTGTCACCGCCTGTCACCGCCCCACACACAACGCACACTGTTGCCACTCACAGAAGGTACAGAAGGAGGAGTTGCTGCTGCCGCTGCCGCTGCTGCTGTCTCCCGTCATGCTGACTGACACCACCAAGGCAGTGTGGCTCACCAATACAACTCACAATGTTGTTGCCACTCACCAAACACACTCACTCACCAACCAGCTTATCAAGTTTGTGTTGCCAAAAAGAACTAAAAGAGAATATGTTGGATTAGTTTTAAGTTTTTATCTATATTCATGACACTCAGTTCAAAATGTTATAAAAAGTTGTAAAAGTTAATGTATTTGATTAGTAGGCAGTTTTTTCATCTGTGTTGTGAAAGTTAATATATTTTATTACTTTGCAGGTTTTTTATATATATATATGATTAGTATGCATTTCTTATATATCTTTTGAAATTAATATATTTGATTACTTTACAGGTTTTTTCTATATATGTTTATACTTTCTGTTTAAAATATTATAAAAAGATGGTAAACGGCCACTGTTCTTCTCCTAAATCTATTAACAGTGGTGTTCCTCAGGGTTCTGTCCTATCACCCACTCTCTCTCTCTCTCTCTCTCTCTCTCTCTCTCTCTCTCTCTCTCTCTCTCTCTCT
>CM035183.1:5275594-5308094 GCA_020233015.1 Callinectes sapidus | reverse complement strand
GTTCAGCAAAGTCTTTACAAGAGAAAACAATAAAGTCCATGACCCGCTGAAAATATTTCAAGGCCCAGACGAAGAAATGCTCTCTATTAACGAAATACAAGCACATGAGGTACGTAAATATTTACAATAAATAGATCCAAATAAGTCTACAAGACCTGACGATGTCTCACCACGAATACAAAAAGGATGTTGTGTCCAGTTACGTTGCTATTTAATAAATCATTAGGCCAAGGTAAAATACCGAGTGCGTGGAAAAAAAACCCAACATTACTCCAATCTTCAAAAAAGGAGATAAGAAACAAGCATTAAATTATCGGTCGATAAGTCCAAAGTTAGTTATAATTAAATTATTCGAAAAAATAATAAGAGCCAAAATAGTTTCATTCCTTGAAATTAAGAAATCAATATTAGAAAATCAGCACGGTTTTCGTAGTAATAGATCTTGCTTAACGAATTAACTAGACTTCTTTAATTATATATATATATATATATATATATATATATATATATATTATATATATAAGATTATATATATATATATATATAGATATATATATATATATAATACATATGCAAGCTGGGATGTCCGGGTAGCAGGTATAATCTACCTGGACTTCAAAAGCATTTGATACGGTCCTTCATAACAGGCTAATCGCTAAACTGCACATTCATGGAATAGTAGAGCATTTATGTACATGGAAAAGAGACTGGCTTTCAAATCAATTTCAACACGTCGTTTTAAATGGAGAAGCATCTGGGTGGCTACAAGTAACTAGTGATGTGCCTCAGGGGTAAGTACTGTGGACCTACCGCGTTTATGTTTATATATATATAGATATATATATATATATATATATATATATATATATATATATATATATATATATATATATATATATATATATATATATATATATAAATTATTTGGAGAGCGGCCTTTTGTCGAAAGTATCAAAATTAGCGGACGATACATAATTGGGCGGTAAAACATTACGTGTTCATGATTGTAGAAAAATTCAAGAGGGCCTAAACAAATTAAGTGATTGGGGTGAGAAATGGCAAATGGCCTTTAACGTAAATAAATGCAAGGTTATGCACGTTGGTGATAAAAATTTTCACTTCAAATACCAAATACGCGATCAAGAGCTCGGTAACGTAAAACAAGAAAAGACCTCGGAGTAATCATTAATAATAACCTAAAAACGAGTGATCAGTGCGCTGCAGCAAGCAAAAAAAGTAAACAAGATGTTGGGCTTCATTATAAGAAATATTGACAATAAATAGCCAGACATAATGAAAAGACTCTATACTCTATACAGCATTTGTGAGGCCTCACCTGGAATACGCGATACAATTTTGGTCCCCAAACTACATTAAAGATCAAAACTCACTGGAAAGAGTACAAAGAAGAGCAACAAAGCACATACGGGTATTGCGGAATTTAACGTACTAGGAGCGATTGCAACGTTTAGATATATTCTCCCTCAACAAGAGACGCTTAAGGGGAAATCTGATAGAAGTTTTTAAAATTCTAAACCAGTTCGATAAAATCCATCCAGAAAAATTATTTGAGATTAACAACGTATCAGTAACAAGAGGTAATGGTATGAAACTGAAAGGACAGCGATATAAAAAGATTGCTCGCAAATCGTACTTCTCCGTTAAAGTTGTGGATCACTGGAATAAGCTCCCAGCATCAGTATTGTGCTCGAACACGATAGATGGTTTCAAGTCACGATTGGATAAATATTTCCGAGAAATTGGTTTCTACTAGAATCTGTGGTCAGACCTTCACTAAAATCTTATAAATTCCGAACACACGTGATTATTGTTAATAAAATCATTTCCCCTCACATGTGTCGTCTAGTGTAGCATAGAATTTTTTTCTAATTTCAGTCTTTACTATAAAATTTCCATGTCCTTATTTTCTACAAGGTACATGGCACTTCCTTCTACTTGTTTCCTGCCAGCACGTTGCCGGAGGGAAAGATGGGTGGGAAGAGATCTTATCTTTTCTATCCTGATCTCTAACACGTAGCTCACTACTATAGAAATAGTAAATAGCTCAGCAGATACCCTAGTAATAGGCCAACAGGCCTTCTGGTGTCTGTTCTTCTTATGTCTTCTTCTTCTTCATCTTTCGGGTATTCCCATTTTGGGGTCGCCACAGCGGATCACTCGTCTTTGACGAGCTCCACATATTGAGTTGGCAGATATTTTTACGCCGGATGCCCTTCCATGACGCAACCCTCCCCATTTATCCGGGCTTGGGACCGGCACTGAGTTGCACTGGCTTGTGCCCCCAGTGGCTGGGTGTGTGTGTGTGTGTGTGTGTCACACACTACACACCGAGACGGCAAGGCTACAACCCCTCGAGTTACATCCCGTACCTACTTGCTGCTAGGTGAACAGGAGCTAGATACACATTAAGAGGCTCGCCCATTTGCATCGCCGCGCCCGGGAATCGAACCCGGGCCCTCTCGGTTGTGAGCCGAGCGTGCTACCACTACACTACGCGGTCTGTTCTTCTTATGTAATCTTATGTAATTCTCTCTCTCTCTCTCTCTCTCTCTCTCTCTCTCTCTCTCTCTCTCTCTCTCTCTGGCAGCATGCTACTTTAAAAATAAGACAACACTTATTCACATAGCATCCTGAATGACCGCATACGCTAGGAGTGAGCGTGCACATATTGCAGTTTTCTTGGGACTCTTTGCTTTTAACAGTTTTTGGCAGAGTGCAGCGTCGACAGCCTACTCATGGGGAGCTCTGATTTCATGCCCCAGGCGCGGGCAGCGTTGCGACGATTGTCAAAGCAAATAGACAGTTGCTCCCGGGTCGCTCCACGTTGGTAAATAGCTAAAACATGAATGAACAAAGGACGCAACCCAGCTCTTCATTTGAATGCTGAACGAACCTTTTTGCATGTGGAATGTAAGCAAACCAAACAATGTGCACAAAATGGACAACTTTAGGCATTAAAATTAGAAAATAATTCATGCATTTTTTTTTTTTTTTTTTTTTTTTTTTTTTAGCCGGAGCATATTCTCCACCCATCAAAGCTGCGTCGTGACTGATGTCTCATGGGCCTTGCTGAATAAGTGTACACACTCAAGTATTGCATGAACATCATCCATGTCTCACGAGACAGCGTGATAGCAGGCAGTGTGACAGTGCTTAAGGGAAGCGTGCACACCAAGAAGGCTGAGGAGTGTGAGGTGTTGTGAATTGCTGTTGTGATGCTCTGCTCCTTGACTCACTCCATTGGCTACCTAGTTCAAATTAAATGAAAAATTGAACGTTCAACTTGCATTATATTTTGTTTGCTACAGAGGTTTTTTTTTTTTTTTTTTCCTTGATGTACAAGAATACAACACATGCACGGGCTAAAGGTATAAAAAAAGAAGGGTAGAATACCATCACGGATACGGTACACCCATCAGGAGAAAACCAAAATGGATACTTCAACTTGGAGGAGAAAGTATTAGACATTTACAGCAATTTGAATTTACTCCCAGTCAGGTCTAATAGCACAAGTAATAATCAGGACTAGTTGAACTCTGGGCTGATATAGTCCGGAGAGGTTCAGGGGAGTCTGTGAGCTGTTGTAAAAGCTAGTTGTCAGATCGTTGGAAGTTTTCCCCTCTGAATCACAACTCAAGGGGAAATGACAATCTGCCCTCTAAATATAACTTTTCTTTTACACTAAATTACATGCACTTACCACACACATACCTTTCACTTAGAATAATAATAATAAAAAAAATTGACTCCGACACCAACCTCGGAGCCCCTTTCTCGGCAGTGGACCATACAGGTATTTCTTGTTTTGTGCGAAATGCGGGTTTCTATACGTATCGCATAAACTGAAATCGCACAAAAAACTAATTTCCCCATAAGAAATAATGGATAAAAATGAGATGGTGTTTTGCGCCAAAAAATTCTATTTTTATCGAAAGATACATTTATTTTAATTAATAAAGGGAATATGTTCTACAAATGTATCAATCTAAACCTATATGTAACACTGAGGAGTAAATAGAGTATAAATAAAGCACCCATTAACACTTAGCTTCTGGCCCACAGGTTTTTATGTGGCAAAGATGCGAAAAATCGCATCTTTGCAAACAGATCGCACAATTCTAATTAATTATAATATTTCTATATCATATCTTAGTAAATTTGCACATAAAAAAAACACGCACAAAACGAAAAAAAAGTTAATGTTTTCAGGTCGGCAACTCTTTTGGTATCCACCAGAAATATTTTTACACCACCCTCAACTTCCTTTATATTAACTTGTGCAACATTCGTGGTCTTAGCACTAATTTTCATTTTGTACAACACCATCTCTCTTCTACTAAACCTCATCTTCTTTTCCTCACCAAAACAGTGTGTGAGGTAACTGGCACTAGCCCCTTTTCTGTTCCCTCCTACTTTTTCTATCCTCATTTTCGTTCCAAAATTGGATGTTGTGTCTATGTGCACAATGACTTAACTTGCTCTTGTGCCCATGCTCTTGATTCTTCCGAATTTTCCATCATCTGGCTTTGACTTACAAGTCACTCTCATACCAAATTTATCTGTGCTACACATCTCTCCCCTAACTCTTCCGACTATAGTGATTTTTTTTACTATTCAATTTCCAAAATGGAGCACATTCTGTCTCTCTATCTTTTAGTGGAGATCTCCATCCTTGAAAACCTGAATTTTCACTACCAGCTTTGGCTTCTCTCTCCCTTCACTGACCTTCCTAATGGAATAACCTTCAACTTTGCTACCTCCTATCAATCAATCAATCATGGGGGGCATACGGCCGGGGCGCGTTACCTCGCCTACCCTACGGCGCGATTCCTGGCGGTCACGCCTCGCGAGTCTCCATGCAGGCTCCCTTCCTATACCGAGTAACTCCCAGCAGGAGGCATCGACTTGCCGCAGCCAAGAGTTCTGTGGGCGTCCCCTAGGCCTCCTCCAAGTCGGGTTGTCCCTTACGGAAACAACCCGACAAGCAGGGTCGGCTTCCGGGTATCGCACCACATGCCCATATAGCTGCAGTTAGCGCTGACGGACTATGCTAGTAATAGGCCTCGAATCAGTCTCACGGAACAATCGCTGATTTGACACAAAGTCATACCAGCGGTATCCCATGATCCTGCGAAGGCATCTAGTACCAAAGACATCAATTCGCCTCTTCTGGTCGGTGTTCAGTGTCCATGTCTCACAACCATAGAGTAAAACAGGGATCACCAGTGACTTGAAGATCCGAATCTTTGTCCGTCTGCACAGGTATCGACAATTCCAAATACTCGTGTTGAGCGAATCCATAACGCCGTGGGCCTGGCCAATCCGCCGTGTGATTTCTAGGCTCGACCCACCATCGTTATGTACTACATTACCAAGGTATGTGAAGTTTTTCAAGATCTCAATGTCCTCGCCACACGCATGGACAGACTTTTTACCAGAACCCGCAGTGACTCAGCGAAAATTGCTGCATCATCAGCAAAAACAAGATCTGTAATCTCGGTGTTGCCGACAGGTGCTCTACAATGACTTTATTCCACAACTCTGCCTAGTACCCAATCCATGCATGTGTTGAAAAAAGATGGAGCAAGTGCACAGCCCTGCCTCACACCTGTATTCACAGGGAAGAAGTTGGACTCGCCTCCTCCACACTTCACAGCACTTACAGTCCCGGAGTACAGGCCAGTTAATATGTAGACCAATAATCCTTGCAGGAATCCCACGGAGACGCAAAAGATCCCAGAGCGTCTCTCGATGCATTGAGTCAAACGCCTTCTTGAGATCGACATAGGCTGCAAGCATTCCCTGTCGAAACTCACGTCGGCGCTCCACCAGTACGCGAAGCGCTAGGATACGGTCAGTTGTTGACTTACTGGGCGTGAACCCTGACTGTTCAGGTCTCTGATGCTTCAGCAGGTGAGTGCGGATCCCCGTCAGCAGCAAATTGGCAAGCACCTTGCCTGGTACGCTGAGCAGCGTTATTCCACGGTAGTTGTTGCAGTCTTGACGGTCCCCTTTCCCGTTCCAGATAGGGACGACCAACCCGTTCTTCCAGTCAGGGGGAATGGTACCTGAATGCCATACAGCAGTCAAGACAGCATGCAACCCACAGATCATGGCTTCACCCCCAGCTTTGAGCAGCTCCGCACTGATGTTGCAGATGCCAGCTGCCTTTCCACCCCTCAACTTTGCCACAGCCTCTTTGACATCGCCAATGGAGGGTGCAGTTTCGTCAATGGGTGGACCAGCATCCAGCGTTTGCAATCCTGCAGTCAGGAGCTGTCCGCTTGGAGGATCCACAGTGAACAGCTGCTCAAAGTACTCAGCCCAACGAGCCATCTGCCCATCTGCGTCCGATACGAGGCAACCATCTGCTGTTCGGATAGCACTCACCTGAGAAGTAGACTTGGAGCGGAGTTTCTTCAGAGCTCGATAGGCAGGTCTGAGGTCATTTGCATTTAAATGACACTCGACATCCTCAGCGAGACCCCTGACATACCTCTCTTTGTCTCTTCTCAGTAGAGTTCTAGTCCTACGTGACAGAGCCCTGTACTGGTCATGGTCCCCAGCAAGTCTGGTAGCGCGACTCTCCTCAATACTTCCCAGTGTCTCTACCGAGGTGATGCCACTCCGTGATCTCGGGCGCTCCCCAATGCATTCCTTGGCAGCCTCAAGAGTCTCACGTTTGAAGGTATCCCATACCTGTTCAGGGTCCTCAAGGGTGTCGAGCACTCCAAACCGATTGGAGACTGTCACTGCATACTCTTGTGCACATGTCAAGTCCTTCAGTTTCTCAAGATGAAACACAGTGTGGTTGCATCTTGGAGGCTTTCTGGACTTGATATAAAGATTGAGTGAAGCAACAACAAGCCTGTGATCGGTCGCAAAGAACTCGGCACTCCGAAAAACCCTGCAGTTCTGGAGGATCCTCCAACGAGTACCGACAAGGATATGGTCGATCTCCTTCGCTACCCCTCCGCCATTGCTATACCAATTCCAGCGGTGCAGCGTTGGTCTCTGATACCAGGAACCCGCAATTCTCAGCCTTCTGGATCTTGCAAAGATCTTGCAAAGAAGGAAAGAGCTGTTGTCATTCCTGGTACCAGAACCATGGGGACCAACACATATTTCATAGCTAGCCCTTTCAGTGCCAGTGACAGCATTAAAGTCGCCCAGGACAATGAGTGCATCACGACGGGGACACTGGTCCAGTACAGAGTTGAGTTTGGCGTAGAACATCTCCTTCTCTTCAGTTTCACACACCTCGGTAGGAGCATACACTGCAACAACAGACATGAAGCCTAAACTGTGCTTCAGCCTTAAATCGCATTATACGCTCATCAACCGGAATAACCTTTACAACAGACGGCTGCACTCTGCTGGAGACGCCTATGGCTATCCCCTTAATATGGTGACCATTACTCATGCCGGACCAGTAGTAAGTAAAACCCTTACTACTGGTCTCGCCACTACTAGGCCTCCTTGTCTCAGAGAGTCCCACTATATCCACCCTCAGCCTACTGAGCTCATCTGATAAATGAGGCAGTCGGTGATTCTCTGAGAGACTCAGGACATTCCAGTAGCCCACACGCAGAACCTTTCGAAGGTTCTCCCCACCGGCACCCCCAAAATCAGAAGTAGGGCTAGGGGGTCCTCCCGCCCCTCTCAGGACACAGGGCTCCCGCAGGCTTTCTCCTGCATCCGTCATACCGGTAGGCAGGCCCCTCTGGTGTCTCGGCATCCGAGAGGTCTGCACGGTCGGACCCCCCAGCATACTTGGATCGGGGCCGTGGCCAGAGGCTCGCCCGCGCCTATAGCTCCCAACCCGACCTCTGCCTCTAACATTGTTGGTGGCTGTGGGTGTTTTTTACGGAGAGGGGTTGCAAGCCCCACCCCAACCAGCTAGGTCAGCCATGGCCAGGGACACTGGTATCCATGGGGGAAAGAACCCTGGCTGCCCAAAAGGGAGGAAGAGGAGGCACAGATGAGGAGAGACAGAGGGGAGAGTGAGCTGTGGGAGGTAGAGGGCACTCACTCCTCACTTGGAAAGAATCCATCCACCACCAACCATGACCATGACCTAGAGCAAATGGTGCAACTCTCTACATGAATTCCTGACCATCTTGGAGATACGCTCAACATTCTCGACTTTTTCTTCATTTGTAATCCTTTTGCTTATGCTGTTATCTTATCTTCTTATCTTATCTTCTCCTCCGATCATAATCTCATATCTCTATTCTGTATCCCTATTTCTCCAATCCCTACTCAGAAGCCTCCAAACCAGAAATGCCTCTGGTGTTTTGCAGGGGGGGGGGGAGGGACCTGAGAAGGTATTATACTGATTTCCCGTGGAATGATTACTGTTTCCGCGACAGAGACCTATCTGTGTGTGCTTAACACATAACAGAGGTGATAGTGTTTGGTATGGAGACGTACATTTCTCACTCATTCTCTTAACCTAAATTTTCCAAACCTTGGTTTAGCCCACCTTGTTCTCGTGCTGTACATGGTAGAGATTTTTGCCTGGAATCATGCCAAGTCTGTTCTACAGCTTGTCAAACACTCTTTCATTAATGGAAAATGCCAAAAACTTTCAAACTCTAACTCCCATCGAGATTCCTGGCATCTGGCTAAAGACATCTCCAATAACTTTAGTTTTTTTCTCTTTCCCTCCTTTACTTCATCCTAGCAGTACTACTGCTATCACATCTCTCAAAACTTTGCTAGGAAATGTATCTTGAATGATTCTGGGTTGCTCCTTCATCTTCTCCTCCTGACTAGTTTTTGCATTGGGTTAAAAAACATTCTCCGCAGTGCTGTTTTCCATGCCTTAGCTGGCCTGAATTATCGGAAGGCTTATGGACTTGATGGAGTCCCTCTTGTTCTCAAAAACTGTACTTCTGTGAATCCACCTTGACTGGCTGAACTCTTTCAACTTTGTATTATCAACTTCATCCTTTCCTTTTTGCTGGAATTTTGCCTACATTTAGCCTGTCCTTGAAAAGGATGACTGTTCTAATTCCTCAAAATACCGCCCAAATGCTTTCATCCCCAGCTTCTCTAAAGTTTTGTTTTTACTATATCCTCAATAGCAAGATTCTAAGCATCTGTTACTTTATAATCTTCTATATGATCGCTAGTATGGCTTCCGTCAAGGACACTCTACTGGTGAACTTCTGGCTTTCCTCACTGAGCCCTAGTCATTGTCTTTAAGAGATTTTGGTGAAACTTTTGCTGTTGCCTTAGATATATCGAAAGCTTTTGATAGAGTCGGGCACAAAGCTTTAATTTCAAAACTGCTCTCATACAGTTTCTCTTCTTCAATTTCCAACTTTATGTCAAGTTTTCCCTCCTACCGTTCTATTGCTGCTGTGTTAAACGGCCACTGTTCTTCTCCTAAAAGTATTAACGGTGGTGTTCCTGAGGGTTCTGTCTTATCACCCACTCTCTTTCTGTTATTCATTAATTATCTAAACCAAACTTCTCGGCCGATCCATTCATGCACTGGTGATACCAGCCTACACTTCTCTGCATTCCATAGACGACCATTCCCTCAGGAAGTTAACAGATAATGCAGGAACACCACAGAACGCCTGATTTTCTATCTTTCTCTAATATTTCTCATTGGAAATTTAGTAGTGTTCAATGCCTTAAAAACACAATTTCTCCATCTATCAACTCTACACAATTCTCTAGACAACCATTACCTCACCTTCAATGACACCCAGTGTTCCCCCTCTTCTACAATTAATATCCTTGACCTCTCCTTTACTGATAATCGAAACTAGGAAATTTCACATCTTATCTCTCGCTAAAACAGCTTATATGAAATGAGGCATTCTGAGGTGTCTCCACCAGTTTTTCTTATCTCCCCAACTGCTTAAGCTGTACGAGGGCCTTACCCGTCCATATTTGCAGGACTTTTCGTATGTCGGGGGGGATTTCACTCACACAGCCTTATTAGATAGGGTGGAATCAAAATCTTTTCGTCTTATCAACTCCCCTCCTCTAACTGATTGTCTACAACGTCTCTCTCTACGCCAGAATGGTGCATTTCTTGCTATCTCCAATCGCTATTTTCATGCTAACTGCTTTATTCGTCTTGGTAACTGCATGGGTCTCCTCCTCCTCCTGCGGCCTCGCCGCAAAAGACATTTTTCTTCATCTCATCCCTATTTTGTCCAACTCTCTAATGCAAGAGTTAACCAGTACTCCTAATCATTCATTCGTTTTTATTTTTATTTTTTTTCTGTACAAAGTGGGAATTTTCATAGGAATTTATGGACTAAAGAAGACCACCTAATGGAGGCCTCCTATCTGAAAGCCCACCCACTAGAGGGCCGTTACCCCGAGTGGACGCCCAATTTCCTCTCAGACCGTAGTCAGTATTCGAACCCGTGCGCTCGGGGATCCCAAGGCCCCCAGAGCGCAAGCGGTTCCATTGTACCACGGCGATAAACTCTGGAACTCCCTACCTGTTTCTATATTTCCAACTTCTTATGAGTTTATTAAACTTGTCCCTGACTTTCGCCTAACTCTTTTGACCCTTGAGGGGTCTGGCAAATATATGGGCTTTTTATTTTCACTGTTTTTATTGCCCTTTGTCAGCTTTTCCCTCTTACATAAAAAATGGAGTGTTCATATTTCCGTCTTGCAATTACGCATTTAGAGCAGCAAGTGAGTGGATAGCTAACAGACCGTTATGTAAGATTATTAAATGTTATTCACTGTATATTGTACATCTAGTTTTGTGAACTTGATCTGCTACTATGAACGGAGTAGGAAAGGAGGGGAATAGCTGCATCCTGCAGGAGGCACCACAAATCCTTGGCTGCAGTTTGTCTTCCTGTTCATGGGAAGAACACAACTTGCGTGTCTGCAACACCAGCCTCTTTCACTCCTCACAGGCGCTGATGTGCTCTTCATGAGAGGGACAAGTAATATGAAAAACTAGGAATTGTTATAATTTTATTTACCACTAAATACAAAGGAAAAAAATGGTTTTAATTCATAAATCTATTCAAATAAGTAAGAGTTAGCGCTTTCCGTCTATGGCGAATGTCGAGTGGCCGTGAGAGTGTAGTGTCAGGAAGCGGAAGCGTTCGCTATCTGGATTACCCGTCGTAGGCACAAGGACACGGTGCCCTGAAGCACCTACAACCTGGAAGGGGGGAAGACATTAGTGACGAGGAAACACAAGATGTGCAGCAACATCCTGCATCACACCGATACACTTGTTGTGTTCCTGCTGTTCCGTGAGATGTTCATTTAGCTTCTGAGGTGTTTTTATCAACCTCTTTTGAAATACTTTAAGACTAAGTCACTTGCAGGAGCTTGCTAGAGCTTAAAGAGTTTTCTGGTAAAAAGGATGAAAGAGTTAAGGGCAAGACTCTCCATGGATTCTAAGCATTAACTCACCACTTCCAGAAGAGAACAACTATAACTGAATGTGTATTACCAAAATTTTACTCATACATAATAACATTCTACTTGAACCGAACCAGACTGTCTAAAGCTGCTCACCTGGTCCATCAAAAATCGGTGGTCTGCTGAAGCGGCGAGAACTCCAAGGCGAAGCCTCGGCGGTGACAGCCAGCAACAGGAAGCTGTACACTCTGTAGGGTGAATACAGCTGACTAGAGTGCACACACACACACACACACACACACACACACACACACACACACACACACACACACACACACACACACACACACTCACAGCAGGACAATCAGCAGGGTGCGTCGTTCCATGTCGAAGTGTGGCACTGGTCAGGCGGTTGCTCCTCATATACCCGGCGGAACAGAGTGCCAGGTGCTGCCGGGTTGTAGACACCTGACGAGGGCTTCCCCACAAGACCTTGTTATATTCCTTCCGGCCTTTCCGTCACAATAGACCACCTGCCCCGGAGATGCAAGTAGCCATCGTAACTCTGCCACTAGTCTCCTTTACTGTCGTGACTTTTGGGAATAATCTTCTGTAGTGCCTGCGTCTATAAGTGTTAGGGAGTACGCGGTGCCACTCACGGCATCAGTGCAGTAGCGGGTGTTCCAGAATTCCATTGGCCAGGATGAAGTTCCTCACTCTCTCTCTCACACACACAAACACACACACACGCGCGCGCGTGATAGAATAAACAAATAAAAAGGAGATTGAAAGAGTTTTAAAGAATGAAAAGGTAGAGAAAGTAAAGGAGAAGGATGGGAAGATGATGTTAGGAAGTCATGGCCGTGAAGGTGGAGAAGGGGGAATGAAAAAAGAAAGAGAAAGAAAAATGATGGAAAAAATTATGTTGAAAATAAATGGAAGGGAAGAGAACTTACACTTACAGCAAGGTGCGTCGTACTATGTCGAGGAAAGGTGAGATATGGAGCCTCTCATGAATCTCTTGGGTTGGTGACAGACAGTAGTTACGTCCCGCCACTTTGTCGGGACTTCCAACATGCACAGGAATGTTAGGAAGGGAGGAGGCGCCAAGAGGTTACCGTGTAAGGAGGCTCATTGGTTTTCGTAAAGCATTGCCCGGATAGAGAAAAGGGAATGAAAGGTCAAAGTAATTACACATCAGTAGATATTGCATACTTTATCAGGACGTATATACAAGTGAAAGAGAATCGTTTTCTTCTTCTTCTTCTTCTTCTTCTTCTTCTTCTTCTTCTTCTTCTTCTTCTCTCTTTTTTTGGTGTCTCCGGTCTTGGTTCAGTTGATAAAGATCAAGAGAGCAGATTCACCTCGTGCCTGGCTTCACGAGCTTCTTCCACTCCTTGCCCATAACATCAGTACAATGTGTGAGTGTATGAGTGGAGTATCCAAAAGAAAGAGAGACGAGTAGTGTTGTTTCCCCCATCAGCACAGTCCAAGCCGTTGTCTTGAAGAGATACTTGTCGTGGCGAGACTAGCAGTCCTGCTGCCGTCATCTCTATGGCACGGGATCCTCGGCACACACACACAATACAAGACATCTGGAATCAGGACCAATTGGGAACTGTTTGTGAGAAATGACACAGAAGTTTTATAAAAAAAATTATGAAAAAAAAAAGATACTTGACAACATAATTTGCACATCCTTCCTTCTTTCAAAAGAATCTGATAAATAAATCAGCTATATAAACCATTAAAAGATAAAACAGATCTACATAAACTATGATTGATATACCTAAAAGCCTCATGTACTGAAAATACAGTGGTAGGTCAAGCTTATGACAACCTATGATTAACTTATTTCAGCATCTGATCGCTGGTGTCAGTCAGCCAAGAGTTACATTGCATCATCTTGTCACTAGCGTCAATGAATCAATCATTGGGGGCATACTCTGGGGGGCGCGTTGCCTCGCCTACAATACGGCGCCACCCCTGGCGGTCACGCCTCGCGAGTCTCCATGCAGGCTCCCTTCCTATACCGAGTGACTCCCAGCAGGAGGCATCGACTTGCCGCAGCCAAGAGTTCTGTGGGCGTCCCCATGGCCTCCTACAAGTCGGGTTGTCCCTTTCGGAAACAACCCGATAAGAAGGCTTCCAGGTATCACGCCACATGCCCATACGTATAGCCGCAGTTGGCGCTGACGGACTATGCTAGTAATAGGCCTCGAATCAGTCTCACGAATCGCTGATTTAACACAAAGTCATACAAACGGTATCCCATGATCCTGCGAAGGCATCTAGTACCAAAGACATCAATTCGCCTCTTCAGATCGGTGTTCAGTGTCTATGTCTCACAACCATAAAGTAAGACAGGGATCGCCAGCGACTTAAAGATCCGAATATTTATCCGTCTGCACAGGTATCGACCACGCCAAATACTCGTATTGAGCGAATCTATAACGCCGTGGGCCAGGCCAATCCACCGTGTAACTTCTTGGCTCGACCCACCATCATTATGCACTACACTACTAAGGTATGTGAAGTTTTTCAAAATCTCAATGTCCTCGCCACACGCATGGACAGACTGTACTGTTTCATTCAGTACGCCTCCAAACACTTGGACCTTGGTCTTGACCCAAGAAACCTTGAGTCTCAAGGGTCTTGAGTCTCTTCGTGCAGTGCCTCTAGAGCCATTACCAGAACCTCCGGCGACTCAGCGAAGATTGTTGCATCATCAGCAAAAACAAGATCTGTAATCTCAGTGTTGCTGACAGATGCTCCACAATGACTTTGTTCCACAACTCCGCCTAGTATCCAATCCATGCATGTGTTGAAAAGTGATTGAGCAAGCGCACAGCCCTACCTCACATCTGTATTCACAGGGAAGAAGCGGATACTCCTCCTCCACATTTCACAGCACTTACAGTCCCGGAGTACAGACCAGTTAATAGACCAATAATCCTTGCAGGAATCGCACGGAGACGCAGAAGATCCCAGAGTGTCTCTCGATGCACTGAGTCAAACGCATTCTTGAGATCGACATAGGCTGCAAGCATTCCCTGTCGAAACTCACGTCGGCGCTCCACCAGTACGCGAAACGCTAGGATACGATCAGTTGTTGACTTACCGGGCGTGAACCCTGACGGTTCATGTCTCTGATGCTTCATTAGGTGAGTGCAGATCCCCGTCAGCAACAAATGGGCAAGCACCTTGCCTGGTACGCTGAGTAGTGTTATTTCACGGTAGTTGTTGCAGTCTTGACGGTCCCCTTTCCCCTTCCAGATAGGGACGACCAACCCCTTCTTCCAGTCAGGAGGAATGGTACCTGAATGCCAAACAGCAGTCAAGACAGCATGCAACCCACGGATCATGGCTTCACTTCCAGCATTGAGCAGCTTCGCACTGATGTTGCAGATGCAAGCTGCCTTTCCACCCCTCAACTTTGCCACAGCCTCTTTGACATCGCCAATGAAGGGTGCAGTTTCGTCAATGGGTGGATCAGCAACCAGCGTCTGCAACCTTGCAGTCTGGAGCTGTCCGCTTGGAGGATCCACCATGAACAGCTGTTGAAAGTACTGACATGGTGACCATTGCTCATGCCGGACCAGTAGTAAGTAAAACCCTTACTACTGGTCTCGCCACTACCAGGCCTCCTTGTCTCAGAGAGCCCCACCATATCCACCCTCAGCCTAATGAGCTCATCCGATGAATGAGGCAGCCGGTGATCCTCTGAGAGACTCAGGGCATTCCAGAAACCCACATGCAGAACCGTTTGAAGGTTCACCCCAGGAGTGGTCCAACGTGTAGGCGCCACTAGTGTGAAAGATTTCATATTCTCTACACTGCTATCTCTGTCCTACCCACAGATTACCAAGAATGCTCGAGGTCTTTTCGTAAGGCTACCGACTGGCTACGGCACGAGACCAGATGACAACTGTGTATGTGAGGCAGTAGACGAGTTATCAGGTTAAGGATTCATGGGGAGGCAAAGCACTAAAATGACCGAAAATCTTAGCCAAGAACAGAGAGAGGGTGGCTGTGTCCACAGGCAGCAGTGGAACAGAGTGATACACCCAACTGGAAATGAAGTGGAAAGGAATTGGAGACAAGTGGTGCATGAAGGTCTATGTAACTGCAGGAATAAGATATTATCTCTACGAGAAAGAAATCTGTTTCTAGGAAGCGGTTCAGGCCGAGGGAAGACAACGCAGAGGCCAGCAGGTAGGCAAACACACTGAAGAAAGAAGAAAGTTAAACAGGAACACACACACACACACACACACACACACACACACACACACACACACACACACACACACACTGGAATGTCTTGAGCCTCTCAGAGGATCACTGATTGCCTTATGTATCGGATAAGCTCAGTAGGCTGGGGATGAATATGGTGGGGCTTCCTGAGTCAAGGAGGCCTGTCAGTGGCGAGAACGGTAGCAAGGGTTTTACTTACTACTGGTCTGCCATGAGCAATGGTCACCATGTCAAGGGGATAGCCATAGGCATTTTCAGCAGTCTGCAGCCGTCCGTTGTAGAGATTCATCCTGGTGATGAATGTGTAATGTGACTAAGGCTGAAGCACGGTTTAGGTTTCATGTCTGTTGTTGCAGTGTATGCTCCTACCGAGATGCGTGAAACTGAAGAGATGCTCTACACCAAACTCTACTCTTTACTGGACAAGTGTCCTTATCGTGATGCATTCATTGTCGTGGGAAAATTTAATGATGTCACTGGCAGCAGATATATGTTGTCCCTCATGGCACTGGTACCAGGAACGACAACAGCTCTTTCCTTCTGAATCTTAAAAGATCCTGAAGGTTGAGTACTGCAGGTTCTTGGAATCAGAGATCAAAGCTGCACGGCTAGCCTTGGGATAGTAATGCCGGAGATGTAGCAAAGAAAATCGACCATATCGTTGTTAGTTCTCCGAAACTGTAGGATTTTTCAGCACCAAGTTCTTTATAATTGATCACAGAATTGTTGTTGCTACATTCAAGCTTCATGTCAAGTTCAGAAAGTTCAGATCACACTGTATTTCATCTTGAAAAACTGCAGGACTTGCCATATGCTCAAAAGTATGCGGTAACAGTCTCCAATCGGTTTAGAATGCTTGACACCCTTGAAGACCTGGTAAAACTATGAGGTGCCTTCAAATGTAAGGATCCTTGAGGCTGTCAAAGAGTGCGTTAGAAAGCGCTCAAGTTCAAAGAGTTGCTTCGCTTTGTTGGAGACGCTGGACGGTATTGGAAAGAGTCGTGCTACCAGGATATCAAGTGTCATTTAAATGTTAATGACCTCAGACCTGCCTATCAAGCCCTGAAGAAACTCACCTCCAAGTCTATATCTCAGGTGAGCGCTATCCAAGCAGTAGATGGTTGCCTCAAATCACACGCAGATGGGCAGATAGCTCGTTGGGCTGAGTACTTTGAGCACCTGTTCATGGTAGATGCTCCAAGCCGACAGCTCTAAATTACAGATGCTGGATGCTGATCCACTCATTGACGAAACTGGACCCTCCATTGATGATGTTAATGAGGCTGTGGCAAAGTTGAGGGGTGGAAAGGCAGCTGGCATCTATAACATCAGTACGGAGCTGCTCAAAGCTGGGAGTGAGGCTATGATTTATGGGTTGCATGCTATTTTGAGTGCTGTATGGCATTCAGGTATCAATTTCTTTTGACTGGAAAAAGGAGTTGATCGTCACTATCTGCAAGGAGAAAGAGAACTATCAGGACTGCAACAATTACTGGTCAACCTAACAGGCTAAGTGATTGCCCATTTTCTGTTTATGCAGATCTGTGAACACCTAATGAAACACCAGAGACCTGAACAGTCTGGGTTCACGCCCAGTAAGTCAACAACTGACCGGATCCTAGCGCTTCGTGTACTGTAGAAAAGACTTAGCATGATTCCAGGCAAAAAGATACAGTGCATGAGATTCAGGTGACGGAGGGCTCAAGTACCTCTTGTGAGCAACATCCCTGTCATGTACCGTACGAGAGCAGACTGGTTTAAATCAAGATTTAGATGATAAAGGTTGGAAAAAAGAGTGACAAATATACACCATCATGATTCTATCAACTTTGGTATGCGCTCATCACACAGAAACAATAATCATTCCGCAGAAAATCACCATAATACATTTTCAGGCTCCCATGATTGGCAAAAGCAAAAGATGAGATAACAACATAAGGATTAGAGGTAAGGAAAAGATCAAGAATGTTAAATGTACATCCAAGATGGTCAATAATACGAGAAGGGGGTTGCACTAGTTGCTCTAGGTCATGAAGAATAGCAAAGTTAAAAGCTTTTCCGTTAGGATGGTCAGTGAAGGGAGAGGAAAGCCAAAGCTGATGATGAACATTTAAATCTCCAAAGATGGAGATCTCCGCGAAGGGGTAGAGAGACAGAATGTGCTCCACTTTGGAAATTAAATAGTCAAAGGTAGAGGAGCTAGGGTAGAGGTAGACAGCACAAATAAATTTAGTTAGAGTGGCTTATAAGTCGAAGCCAGATGGTGGAAAACTTGGAAGATTCAATAGCGTGGGTGTTGGCTAGAGGTAGCTTCACCAACATAAGATGTCCAAGTGAGTCTGATACTTGTGGTGAGCGGTCAACTGGTTAATATATATATTATACTTCTCAGACTCAGGTTTGGAAGGAAACACAGATTATAAAAGTTAATATAATAGGGATGATATTTACAATGATTTAAAGACACGGTTAGAACGTAATTTCACTGTCTTTTTCGGAGAAGTGTTTAGTCTGTCTCTTGGGAGATCACTTAGAGAACACTTCAGAGTCTCGAGAACACACGTTCAGGGCACACACCTTCGGGGCACACACAGTTCGTTCCCTCAACCACCACACGAGCCGGCTGTCTTCCTTCTGCCTTGTCCGGCAGACGAACGGTGGCGGCCCTGTTGGGTCTTCCCCCCAACCGCCTCTCACTGCTGCTCGTTTTCTTCTCTCCTCTGGTGCGGCCCGCCGCGCTTCATGGCGCAGAAAACTGCTGACTCCGAGGCGTGGTCATGTGATGCAGGGATGGGTGTGTGTGTTTGATGCCTCAGTGTTCAAGTACATTATTTTGTCTCATATAGTGATGTCTTATAAACTACATCCTACTTAGAGTTTACATTATTATATTTTAGTAAATGTAACATCCTATAGATACAATAATAATGGAAATGCCTAGTTATATATATAAACACATGCAACTCCTTGTAGAGGACAAAGCTGTGTCAGCATTTCTGAAGTATTGCACCATCTTATAGAGATGTTGCATCAGATTATATTTGCATATATAAATACAATGAATTTCTACCTATCATGTACCTAACAGTGGGCACGAGAATAAGTCTAATCGTTGCGTACATTGACACAATATCCAGTTTGGGTAAGAAAATAAGGATAGAGAAAGTAGGAGGTGACAGAAAATGGGCTACTACCAGTTGCTTCAGAGACCTGTGTTTCGATGAGGAAAAGAAGATGAGGTTTAGAAGAGAAGAGGTCATGTTCTACAGTTTGAAAATTAGATCTAAGACCGCGAAAAAGTTGAGGGTGGTGTCGAGACACTTCTATTAGGTACCAAGAGTGCTGTCTGACCTGCAGACATTCATGATCCCTTACCCAGAAGGGGATATCGAGGTTGGTATTGGAGTCGCCATTCTTTTCTTTTTTTAGTTTATTTTAAGTGAAGAGTATGTGTGTGTTAAGTGCATTTAATTTAGTATAAAGGAAAAGGTTTGTCTTTAGAGGGCAGGCTGTGACTATCCCATTGAGTTTTAAAACAAAAATGGAAACTTTGAGATCATGTGAAGCTAAACTAAGCTATTGTGGTTTTGGTTTAATTGTTTGATTAGATTATGTTATGCTATATTTAATTACATCAAATAAGATTAGATTAAATTAGATAAAATTAAGTTTGCTAAAAAAAAAAAAAAAAAAAAAAAAAAAAGATAAATGAATAAATAAATAAAAACACTGAAATACCTTCTTCTCCGTGTTTTCGTTCCTATGTTCTTCTTTACAAGCTTTTCCCTCCATCTTTCCCCAACCACAGACTAGGGAGTGAATGACCGGCACCATTCTCTCTCTTCCTCCCTGCTCTCTCTCTCTCTCTCTCTCTCTCTCTCTCTCTCTCTCTCTCTCTCTCTCTCTCTCTCTCTCTTTTTGGCGGCAGTGTTTACATGGCGAGCTGAGACCTGTACAAATTTCTGAAGATAACAAGGGTACCTGGACACCTAGACTACAGACCTCACGTTACCCAAGCAAGTTATCTAAGTTTACAGTTGACAGTTTAGAGGATGTAACAGGACAGTGTAGTCTTGGACTTAGACAAAATTACTATAAGAAATCTTCCCTATAATCCCACACCCCCTCTTGACAAGTAGTTTGGCTACTGCGCATGCGCAATAGGGTTCTGACGTCACGAAGCAGCTAAACCCAGACGTCACTGTGACACCGTCTCAACATCTCAATGATGGCTTCATCTGACATCACTAAATTACTTGAGTCCAAAGAAAGGGCATATAAGGGTGCCATGGAGGTAATGCTGAAGCACTTGACTGAGCGAATACAGACTCTCGAATCCACTATCTCTAATCTTACTGCCAGCCTTGAGTTCTGTCAACGTGAAATAGACGAACTGAAAAAAATGCTATTAAAGAGCATGATAAGGAAAATCTTGCCAACAAAAAGACAATAGATACGCTCACCCACTATATTGACTCATCACAACAGCAAATAAAAAGCATGGAGGAGCGTATAAACTACCAGGACGACTACAGCAGGAAAAACAACATTGCCATTAGCAAATTCGCTTCTCTCGCTTCTGCGACCGTGAAGCCGCCATGAGAAATGCAAAGAAACTACGCGGCACTAACATTTACTTCAATGACGACCTGTGCGCTGCTTCTCAAGCAATCATAAAGGCACAAATGCCACAGATGAAGCAGGCCAGGGCTCAAGGAAAGATTGCCTATTTTCGTCACACTAAGCTTATAGTGAAGGATAGACACGGAATCATCTGTGAATAAGGCTCCATCAACTTCTGGCCGTGATCAACAGCGAGACGATGCCGTAGCCGGTGGAGCATTGGGTGGTGGGGCTGCTGTCTCTAGTGGGAGTGCTCAGAGTGGCGGCTGTTCGGAGCAAACCTACCCAGCTCTTCCCCGCACTGCTTCACCTACCGAGGGACCGTCACCACCAAGGATTCTAAGAAGGATATTATAATCAAGGATGAAGTGATCGAATTGGGGAAATTGAGGAAAATGTTCATGCCGTCAGTGCACACTAGGGGGCAGCAGCAGTGGAGAGTAGTGAAGGGGAGGGGGACCCCTGGTCCCGGCCAGCTGTTGACGCCACACAGCGGCAACGCTCCACCCGCACCACCACATTCAAAATGTCCCCACGCACAGTAACAACAAGGAACAGTTCTTGCTGCTTTTGTGGCGAAAATTGAGCAACTTGTCCACGGATGCGCCTTCATCTGTTCCACAGAAACACTAGAAGGTATGTAGTGATAGATAATGATAAGATAAGTCAATAAATGACACATTTAAATAAAAAGCCATTCTATATATCGGAGTATCTGCCTCACTGAGGAAATGTTAGATAAATATCGTTAAAACATTTACAAATCTAGCCTAACCTTATCCAGATTGCTCTAAAGGTTGTGACATAGGGACTGGTTTTATTGTTGAGTTGAATTTTATTGGTGCTGACACACATTTCACTTGTAGATGAATGCAGTGGCTCCAACGCAAGCTGACTGGAAAGACCACCACCCTGTTGTTACCATGGGCGAGGTGACACGTGGAGCAGCGAGCCTCCCTCCCTTCCTCGGTGCCTGCCTCCCTCGCGTTTAGCACATGGCGGCAGTAGCAACAACACATTGTGGGCCCCATTCTGGCCCAGGGCAGGCGACGAGGCAGCACGAAGTAATTTTGTTATGTGAATGCAATGATTATTCTTGTCACAATATTGCAAGTATGAAATTCAATGCTCAATTGATTTTATGTAACCGGTATTACACAATAAATATATATATATATATATATATATATATATATATATATATATATATATATATATATATATATATATATATATATATATATATATATATGTGTATCAATGTACCTATGAATGAGTACGACTACGAATGAATATAATTAATATAAGAAAAGGAGGGCGAAAAATTAAGCAAAACAATATAGCCATCCCTTGTGAAACAGAGAAAATGGGTTCCATTCTCTATCTTTAGCTTCCGTCAGTGACCACTGTGGCGCCATGACCTTTCCTCCAAGGTAAAATTCACGGCTTGGTATCCTTCTTGGAATCCTGATTATAATATCCTAGGTCACCACATATAAAAGCTTGGGGTGCTGCGTCCCTTCAACATTCACAGGAGGAGAGGAGGAATTCCAAAAGGAATCCAAACAAAAAGTAAACTTGAGTAAGGATTATATATATATATATATATATATATATATATATATATATATATATATATATATATATATATATATATATATATATATATACATATATATATATATATATATATATAACCGTTATTTTCTTCTTTAATGATGGAACAAAATCCTTTTCCTTTTGATTCTCTTAATGATTTTGATCTCACTAATTCATTAGATTGCAACACTGTTATTCATAAATTTCCACTTGGTGTTATAAACACCATGATATACAAACTTTTTTTTTTTTTTTTTTTTTCAAAATGGTAATCATGTTTCTGATAACTTATCTTTCCAGCATAATGTTTGTGAACCTTGCTGTGATTATGTATTTAATGAATCAGTTACTCATAATATTTTTCAATGCTTAAATTTACTAGCTTTTAATATCAGTAGTATACCACTTCACCTTGATAGTTGTATTGATCAGTGTGTTAATGTAAGTGGTAATAGATTTGATGTTTTAGCACTATGTGAAACGCGTCTCAATGATGCTATTTGTACTAATTATTCAATAGATGGCTATGAAAGTTATTTCAATAACAAAAACACTGCAGCAGGTGGATTGGCAATCTACGTAAACAGCAGCTTTGACGCCAATACACCAACCAACCTATCGCTTCAGTTACGGTACATTGAATGTCTGTTTTTGGAAGTTACCAAACCAGAACCGTTCTTAGATGGCATGATTTACCGTCCACCTAATTCAGACTTTGATTGTTTTATTTCTGCCCTAGATAACATTATTAACATTGAGCTAACTTATAAAGAACCTGTTTACATTATGGCCGATTTTAACGTAAATATATTGAAGTATAGTGACATAAATACCCAACTCCTTGTAAATCTTTTCCACAGATATGGCTTCCTTTGCACACTTAATTAACCAACACGTGTGACCAATCACTCTGCAACTTTGATCGACCACATCTGGACAAACAATTTTGACAATTATGTATGCAGTGGCATCATCTTCAATTCAATTAGTGATCACTTTCCAATCATAAGTTCTTTTTCGTATTCTAAGTCTGAATCTACGTCCAAACCTATAAATTTTGCTACCAGGAAATTTACAAATGTAAACATCGATGCATCTAAATCAGAGTTATCAGATTTTGTTTGGAATGTTTTACAAAATAATGATGATAACTATATTTTTTTATGAATATGTCTCTAGATTTGTGGAATTATTTAATAAGCACTTTCCTAAGACCATGATTAAGATATAGGAAAAACACATTGGAAAATCGTACATCACAGCTGCAATAAGAAAGTCCATTAAACATAGAAATAAGTTCCAACAATTGTACGCGAAATGGCCCATGACGTATGAGGCACACTTTAAAGCTTACAGAAATATGTTGACCAAAGTGATTAGAGCTGCCAAACAAAACTTCTACCTCAACAAACTTAATATTGAAGAAGACAACTCAAAAAAGATGTGGAGAACAATCGATACCATACTTGGCAGGAAAAAACACAAACTACCATCTTCTTTTGTGAAAACAACACCACAATTAATAATCCTCAGGTTGTTGCGGAGACATTTGATAACCACTTTTACCTTTATTGGTAATTCACCCGCCATGAACTCTAGTGATATACAGTCTTCCTATGTAGATTATTTGCCTCCTCCAGTTGCCTTTTCTTTCTTTTTAAGACCTACCACAATATCTGAAATTAATTCCATCATGAATGGGATTAAAGGTTCTTCTGCCGGTCATGATGAAATCGCTGTCACAATTATACAAGAATGCAGTGACGTAATTTTACCTTTCCTTGTGTTTATCATAAATAAATCTTTCCGGGATGGTTGTTTTCCACGCTACTTACAAATATATATCACGTGTAGTCCCAGTTAAAAAAAAAAAATCACTCACGAATTGAGAATTACAGACCTATTTCAATCCTATCCAATTCCAGTAAAAAATTTGAAAAAATAATGGCTTCCATTTTCTTTCTTCTTCTCAAAGCATTCACTACTCAATTCATCGCAATATGGCTTCAGACCCAAATATTCCACGGAATTGGCTCTCCACCATCTGTGCCAAAACATGTACAATGCATTGGACGCTAAATTGTATCAATTCAGTTTTTTTTGTGATCTTACAAAGGCATTCGATACAACATCGCACAATATCCTCCTACAAATATTATTAGTGTACGGAATACGAGGTAATGCACATAAATGGTTCCATAGTTATTTATCACATAGAAAACAACAACAGAAGCTCCTCTTTCAGTGATATTTCATGCGGTGTTCCCCAGGGATCTGTTCTTGGCCCACAACTCTTTTTGATATAAATAAATTACATTTATTCCTCCAGTGATAAACTTATATCAATTTCTTAGGCAGAAGACACTACAGTTTTCTTACAGGGAAATGATTTTACGAGTATGGGAACCGAATTAAATTCAGAATTAGATTAATTATCTCCATGATTAAAATGCAATAAACTAACATTAAATTTGAATAAAACAAAGTTCATGGTGACAAACCCTCTCATGTCTCACCCATTATGTCCACCAATAACTATAGATAATGTTTTAATTAACGAAGTGACTGAATTTAAGTTTTTACGAGTAACTCAGGGAATATATCAGTGTAAAATGTAAGAGACAAATTTATCTTTCTTTGATATATCCTCACTTACAGTACTGTAGTGCAATTTGGGGTGGAGCATACACCACATACATAGATAATCTTTTGGTCTCCCAGAAAAAAATACTTAGAATAATGTTTTTCAAGAGTCGCTATGCACATACCAAAGAACTGTTTAGAGACCATAAGTTGTTAACTGTCCCTAACGTTATTGGAGTGCAAACCAGCCTATTCATACATAAGTCTTTACACTCCCTCAACACAGACCAAGGCTTTACATTATTTCCTCACAATGCTACGCGCAGACCCTTCTACCTTCGTTTACCACTATGCAGAACTTGCCACTCAAAACAGAGTATTCTTTCTCGAGGCTCTCTGCAATGGAATGCTTTACCTGAGCCACGTAATACTGATTCCAATTTTATTTCATTTAAAAGGAAACTCATGAAAGTCATGTTCAAAAACTAATCAATGCTAACATTTTCTTTTGTATTGTATTGTATTGTATTGTATTAATTCTCCCTTCTCTTGTTTTATATGATCGGATGTTTACGTTTACTCATTTGTACTCAGTATATGTATGCATAAGAAGATATTTAGTTGTATACTATTGTGACAAGAAGAATATTTGCTATTATTATTATCACTTTATTCTAGTTATTATTATTATTATTATTATTATTATTATTATTATTATTATTATTATTATTATTATTATTATTATTATTATTTTATTATTATTATTATTACTATTATTATTATTATTATTATTATTATTATTATTATTATTATTATTATTATTATTATTTTATTATTATTATTATTATTATTATTATTATTATTATTATTATTATTATTATTATTATTATTATTATTACAATTACTATTGTTGTATTGCTATTATTACTTCCTTCCGTTATCATTATTTTGCTAATACAAATATTATTATCGTTATCATTTTATGACCTAAGTATTTTGATCATCATTGTTGTTTTTGCTTAAATCTTGTCTTTTGTTATCGTTACAATTCTAGTTATTAATATTGTTCTTATTTTTTGTATGATTTTATCCTTTCACACGTTTATTTATTTTTAACTTTTTTGTGCAGATCTCACTAATGTCACTAACACTTTTGCATTAATGATTATTACGTATTATCATGTTCATTTGTTTTGCAACTAGTATGCTCCAAGAGTCATAATGCAACCGTATATTTATAGCAGCTCGTCGGCCTTCATTGCTGCGCCATATCACACATACTACATGTAAAGTTCAATGCAAGTTCATAAAGAGCGGCAGCTCAATGGATTTGTGGTTGTAAATATTTATCTGTGTATGCTGACCTTGTATCAACCTTTAAGGCCAATAAAAATATCAAATATCAAATCTCTCTCTCTCTCTCTCTCTCTCTCTCTCTCTCTCTCTCTCTCTCTCTCTCTCTCTCTCTCTCTCTCTCTCTCTCCGGTACAAGACGTGAGATTTTTATCCGATACTCTTCGTCGTGCTTGAATCACACCATTAATTCTCTCGCTCAAGTTTGACAAAACCAAACGTTCCTCGTGCGATATATTTTGTTAGTCAAGCGTACATGACATTTGGTGGTAGCAAAACTGGAGGAAAAAGGCTTACGGACATAATAGACACATAAGAAAAAAAAGAAAAAATTGATTATTCAAATTAAAGAGTGACTTCATATTTCTGTCTTGTGATGACGCATTTAGAGCAACAAGGGAGTGGACAGTTGAGAGACCCTTTACGTAAGATTAATAATTTGTTATTGACTTTATATTTTATATTTAGTTTGTGAGCTTGATCTACCAGTATGAACGGAGGAGGAAAGTAGAGGAAGAGCTGCATCCTGCTGGAAGCGCCACGTAACCTTTGTTGCAGTTTGTCTTCCTGTTCATGAGAACACGACATGTGTCTCTACAGCATCAGGCTCCTTCACATTCATGTGCTGCTACTGTGCTGCTGATGTGAGGGTCAGGCAATACCAAACATAAGGGGTTGCTATGACTTTATTTACCAATAAATCCAAAGGAAATTTTTGCGTTAATTCAATAACTAATTCGAAGCAAGAGTCAGCGCTTTTCCTCCATGGCGAGTGTCGAGTGGCCGCGAGGGTGTCAGGAAGCCGAAGTGTTCGCTGTCCGGGTTAG
The DNA here is from genome assembly GCA_020233015.1 of Callinectes sapidus. Taxonomy (NCBI): domain Eukaryota; kingdom Metazoa; phylum Arthropoda; class Malacostraca; order Decapoda; family Portunidae; genus Callinectes; species Callinectes sapidus. The sequence continues at coordinate 5,281,467 of CM035183.1, read as the reverse complement.
CCGTAGTTGGAACAAGGACAAGGTGCCCTGAAGCACACACAGCCTGCAAGGAGGAAGAAATCAGTGACGAGGAAACACAAGATATTCAGCAACATCCTACATCACACTGAGACATTTATTGTTGTTCCTGCTGTTGTGTGAAATTTCCATTTACTTTCTGAGGTGCTTTGATAACATCTTTTGAAATATTTTAAGACTAACTCACTCGCAGACACTGAAACTTCTAGGATTTTCTAGTAAAAAGTATGAAAGAGTAAAGGGCGAGACTCTCTATGGTTTCTCGGCAATTCCAGGAGAAAACAACTATAATTGAATGTTTAGTAAGAAGAATAGTACACATACAAAATTGCACTGTTCAGTAAAAGTCTGGTTTGGAATCCAAATTTTCGGAAAGTCCAAAAAATTTGGAAGTTTTCGAATTACCAATGAATGTTGAATTTGATATATCTTTAATAAATAGAAATAAAAGAAATAAATCCAAGGATATGGCAACACTGTAGGGTAACACCATGCGCTTGTTTTTCAGAGGCATTGGTTTGAGTTTGTGATTGTGCACACTATAATCATACACTTTTTCATATTTCCATACTGCTGTGTCCTTACATCTCCCAACCACCTAGCATTGCAATAGTATAGAGATATAATAGCCTATAATAGTCTTCTCATAGCCACCTCCTCCCCTCTCTTCCTTTCCCCACCTTCATAGTTTTTGTGCATCTCTTTCACTTACGATTATTCATGCATTCATTCTAATATAATACATAGATTATACACTAATTCAGCTACCCCGAATACCTGTGCATTTAGAAATGTAACTATAATGAGGAAAAAGCGAGAAAATGTTTTTTTTTTTTTTCACCCATCTGCGACATGTCACCAAAACATAGGCAGGAGTCCGATGTTTTTGTTTTTGTTTTTCTCGTTTCTCCTCATTCACGCCTATTCTCATCCCCTTACGATACTAACAGGATAATTACTCACTTGTACATCTATGTATTATTCACGTGTCAGCCAGGGAGTCCAAACTCTTGAGATAGTATAGTTTAGAATAATACATCCCTAAAACTTCAGAAAATCCGACATTTCGGAACTCTTCTATTCCTCTGCCTCCCCAAGCTTTTGACTTTTATTATACCTGAACCGAACCAAACCGTCTAAAAGCACTCACCTGGTCTGCCGACAACAGGTGGTCTGCCGACCCTGAAGCGGCGGTTACTGTTCCAAGGCGAGGCCTCGGCAGTGACAGCCAACAGCAGGAAACTGCACACTCTATGAGGTGGATACGGCTGACCACATGTTGAGTATACACACACACACACACACACACACACACACACACACACACACACACACACACACCAAAAAAAAAAAAAGACAACCAAACACACACAGACACACGCACTAAAAAACAAACAAAACAAAAGATAAACAAACAAACACACACAAACAAACACACGCAAACAAACAAACACACACAAACAAACAAACAAACACTCAAACACACACATAAACAAACACACACACACACACGCACACACACACACACACACACACACACACACACACACACACCTCACAACCGAGAGGGTCTGGGTTCGAGTCCCAGGTGCGGCAAAGCAAATGGGCAAGCCTCTTAATGTGTATCTAGCCCCTGTTCACCTAGCAGCAAGTAGGTACGGGATGTAACTCGAGGGGTTGTGGCCTCGCTGTCCCGGTATGTGGTGTGTGATGTGGTCTCAGCCCTACCCAAAGATGGGTCTACATGAGCTCTGAGCTCGCTCCGTAGGGAAAGGTTGGCTGGGTGACCAGCAGGTGACCGAGGTGAATAACACACACACACACACACACACACACACACACACACACACACACACACACACACACACACACACACACTCACAGCAGGACAATCAGCAGGGTGCGTCGATCCATGTCGAAGTGTGGCACTGGTCGGGCCGTTGCTCCTCATATACCCGGCAGAACAGAGTGCCAGGTGCTGCCGGGTTGTGGACACCTGACGAGGGCTTCCCCACAAGACCTTGTTATATTCCTTCCGGCCTTTCCGTCGCGATAGACCACCTGCCCCGGCGATGCGAGTAGTCATCGTAACTCCGCCACTACTTTCTTTTCTGTCGTCACTGTCGGAAATACTCTTATGCCAAGAAGTGGACCAGGCAACACGGACACTGCTGCATTTTTGTGCGGGTGAGAGAGGCCACGGGACCACTCAGGGCATCGATGCTGTAACGGCGCGGCTGTTCCATGATTCCATTAGACAGGGTGAAGCGCCTCACCTAAGGAAACATTCTGAAATTAGTCACCAAGATCTGATATCAAAGGCATTCTAATGAGTTATTCTTACATCTAACATAAATACTGTTAGGAATCTTTAATGTTAAAAATGTAGAAATCTTAATGATCCGATCCGATTTTCTTACTGTAAGAACTGAAGTGTATAAGATGGAATGTTTACTTTTCTAAACGACGTTTGGGAATATTTCTATTCATGAATTTTAGGTCAGCCATCAGTACTATACAGCTGCATATGCTTTTAAACAAATTATTGCTGATGGATTTTAACAGTAACTTGATAAACTGAATATTCATTTTCTTTTAACAAATGAGGTACCAATTTACTAAAATCGGTCTGATAAATCATCATCAACACAAGCGTACCTTCATGGGTGTGTGTTGATCAAAGTATTATTCAATCTGTACATAAATGAGTATAGGAGTATTATTGACAACCGCACCATGAACAAATAAGCCGATGATGCACTGATTACAGGAAGATATTAAATGAAGACTACAGGAACATAATTTAAGTCCGAAACTTATTTAGTATCAAGTATGAAAAATAAAGCAAAGATATTATTACAGATTTTAGATTTACTAATGTTTCAAGTATATAAGTATTGTAGGAGAGCCTTTGAAGAGTATAAAGCGATACATATATCATAGGATTTCATTTGATTATGAATTAAAAGATAAAGCAAACACAGATCCTGTCACAAAAAAAAAAAAAAATTGAATTGAATGGTTAATTGTCTCAGAGCTTCTAACAGTGTTCATGTAGATAAAAAAAAAAAAGTAAAATAAATAGATAATGATCTACTTGCAATAGATAAAATTTAGTGATTTTATGTTTTCTATTACTATAAGAAATAAGCTTTAAAGATAAAAAAGAAACAAAAACCTAAATGAAATAGTAAAATGAAATGGTAAAACGTTAGATGTAGAAGTAAAAACAACACATGTTCCATACAAATCAATTTATCTGTGTGCTGACAAGGCCTTGAAAAAGTAATACACACAAAATATGGGACACTTAGCATGAGTAGTTTTGTTGTAATCGATTTTCAAATGTCGAGCTGAGGCTGCTGAAGTTTGGGGGATTTGTCCGTAGATTGTGACACGACTTGACAGGTGAGCGAGGCAGGTGTTTGATGGGGGCTGTGCTGCTTTGGTATTGCGTAATTATAAACTTTTGCACTATATTTACACTTATGATAATGTTTTGTCACGGGTAGCTGATAAGATACTAGCCTCTACCCGGGCTCTCTTGCGGCCGCGTGGTTTTGCCGCGAAATGAGACGGATGCTGTGGATAGTACAGGATCCACATCAGTAGGGTCATCCTCAGCTTCATCCTCCTCTTCTCCCACATATAAGCGACACTTACATGAAATAAAGGCTGCAGGATTTTGACCCACAGCTTCACCACGTGCACTGCGTATTAGGCTACGTGGCTTAGCAACCTCACTACTCTCACTTCCACTACTATCTCCACTTTCCGACTCGTAATTCCGGTCATCATCACTATCCACTATGTCACTGACATCACTTTCAGTAAAATCAGACACCATTTCGTCTAAAGCGCGTCGAAAATTAGGCGTACGCACGAGGTTCTTGGAGGCACGGCGAGATATCTTTCACTGTAAGTAACACAGACAAGACTGAGTGAGAGTGGGTACCATAAAGGCAAACAGGGGGGAGGTGAGGTAGCAGTGAGAGGGCTGGGGGTATTGGCGCGATCATGTTTCTACCTTCTAGAACAATCTTGACCTGTGGGACAACAAAATAATTGCGGCGCGAATTTTTGAATGCCGGACGTGTATATACGTCGTCGGCATTCATCGAGGGTAACCCCCCGACGTGTACATACGTCGTCGGCACGGTACGGGTTAACGCAGGACATTGTTTGTGGCAAAGAGGAACCATCACCCCCGTAGTGGATGCCCTTCCTGACCTCAGACCATGGCCAGGACTGTAACCCCTTGCACTTGAGGAGGCCTCGTCCTCCAAGACAGCCCACCACCACTGCACCACCACGCACCCAGTTATTTCATTAATCAATTGATTAGTCATTCAGTCAGTCAGTTAATCATTCAGCTAATTAATCACCTTCTTGCTCTTATTTCTGCTCCTTTTCCTTTCTACCGTCATTTTTGTGTTTCTCCTCCTCCTCTCCACGTTGTTTCCCGCCTCTTACTTCCCTTCCGTGCCTCCCTCAGGACCACCTTGTGTCTGTCAGGGGAGAGTCACGACGCCCTCCATATTGTCTCTTCCGAAAAACGATACTCGTTCATGGGAACACCACAGGTCTACAGCACCTCACCTGTGCTGTTGTGCTGCTGTGCTGCTCGTGTGAGGGACAATAAGGCCAAACATTGAAGTTTGGTATGTTTTTATTTAGCAATGAGTGCAAAGAACAAATAGCTTTGATCAGCGTAATGATGAGAATGTAGCGTTCAAGATTTCAATAATAGAGGGTGGTAAACTTTGCGTGGAGGCCTGCCTGTTGGTGTGGGTGGGCTCCTCTCCGTCTGCCGCAGGGAGGGCAGTAGATGTAGCAGAGTGACAGTCAGTCACCTGTAACAAAAGAGCAATTAGTGGCCGGAACAACACGATGGAAGGAAAACCTCTCCAATCATGTAAGACACACGTGCGCCCGCACGCGGGTCTCTAAAGAGTTAATATGCGCCGGAGCTCTTTGGAACATCCACTGGTCAAAATATGACTTTGGTATGTTTCAGTGACAAGTGGAAGTGCAGCGAAATCATAGACAAATCATACACAATATCAGGAAAATGAGTAAAAACATTGAATTTGCGTATGCCCTGGATCTTGAGTGGAGTGGCTATATACGCAAGGCCGGTGTGAGGCATGACGGCAGCCTCGTGGTGTAGTGCGTATCTTTGCACGGTGACCCTGCCATCCTAACCCACCGCCACCACCGCCACCACCACCACCTTCCCTGCCTCAAGCTGAAACGTGAACCTCTTCTGAGTCTGCCACCATTATCAGTCACCTTGTGCCATGTCCCAATCCCTGGCAACCACTGGACACAAAGAGCTGGACACCCTTGATATGCCTACGTGACTCCAGTCTTTCTCTTCCCCTGGTCCTTGTCCTCAGCCTCCCTCCCTTTTGTCCTGACTCGAATACACCGTCATCATCCATTTTCCTTTTCATGGCTTCGTGTCATCCCTCAGACCTGCAGAACTGAGCCTTGCATGACATATACCACACACGACCAAGCTCATAGTTGTTACCATATATTGCAGCTTTCATTACTAAACACTTCCACGTGTCACTGTAACTCTACTCCACTTTGTAACCAAGAACCTTGTAATATTCATATACACTTACATATATTTGTTGCAACACCGCCACAACTTAGATGAACCTTATTTTTTTTTTTTATTATTATTATTATTATCATTATTATTATTATTATTATTATTATTATTATTATTATTATTATTATTATTATTATTATTATTATTATTATTATTATTATTATCATTATAGTATTATTATTATTATTATTATTATTATTATTATTATTATTATTATTATTATTATTATTAT
>CM035183.1:5242599-5262957 GCA_020233015.1 Callinectes sapidus | reverse complement strand
ATTATTATTATTTTCATGATTATTGTTATTATTGTTGTTGTTGTTGTTATTATTATTATTATTATTATTATTATTATTATTATTATTATTATTATTATTATTATTAATATGATTATTATTATTATTATTATTGTTATTATTATTATTATTGTTATTATTATTATTATTATTATTATTATTATTATTATTATTATTATTATTATTATTATTACCATCATTATTATTATTATTATTATCACCATCATCATTATTATTATTATTATTATTATTCTTATTTATTATTATTACTATTATCATTATTATTATTATTATTATTATTATTATTATTATTATTATTATTATTATTATTATTATTATTATTATTATTTTCATTATTTTTATTATTTTCAATATTATTATTATTGTTATTATTATTATTATTATTATTATTATTATTATTATTATTATTATTATTATTATTATTATTATTATCATTAATTATCATTATTATTATCATTATCATTATTGTTATTATTATTGTTATTATCATTATTATTATTATTATTATTATTATTATTATTATTATTATTATTATTATTATTATTATTAATATTATCATCATCATCATTATTATTATTATCATCATCATCATTATTATTATTGTTGTTGTTATTATCATTACTGTTATTATACACACACACACACACACACACACACACACACTTACAGCAGGACAACTAGAAGGCTGCGTTTGTCCATGTCGAGGGTGGGCGAAGCGTGGCATTGGTGTGGGTGTGACTCATCATAATATTACACCCCGGGCGCCGGAGTGTTGGTGTCTGGCAGTGTGTGCGTCGCTCTGCCAGTGCTGTTAGGGATTCCCATAGATGGCCGTCACGGTAGCGTACTTCCCGCCCATTCTGCTCAAGCTGTCTTCCCGCTTGTGATCCCGCGGCTGTTGCGTCTCATCTTTCCGACATCCTTCCCTTCCCTACGTATGTTTTCCTTTCATTAACGTCTTTTATATTCTCATTAACGTTACTCTCTCTCTCTCTCTCTCTCTCTCTCTCTCTCTCTCTCTCTCTCTCTCTCTCTCTCTCTCTCTCTCTCTCTCTCTCTCTCTCTCTCTGCAGCATACAACGGCTTAGAGGGCGATATTTAATTATTGATGAACAGTCATAAAAATCCGGAATTTATAAAGAGCACGTCCCACAGCTTCTGGCAACTTCAGACTTTTACAATTCTAAAACGCATTTGCTTTCTCACTACAATGATTTCCAAAGGCCACTGAGATGATTAGCTGAATTACCGAGACTTTCCTTCGTTACAATTGTAGATTTTTTTTTTTAATGAGTCACTTGATCCATAAAAATAATCTATGTAAAACCGTTCTTATCTTAACTAAAGCCTTTAGAAAGTAGCGTGGTGCAGTGTAAGCACAATTTAGAATTAGGTCCTTCACACATTCCTATTCGCTTTCCTCATCACCAAACTCAAATTTAACTATATGACTCACTGCGATATGAAACAATCGCCTGTACCAAAAGAAAAGAAAGAAAAGGATTAGATTCAAAGGCTACGAACATTATAACTTCCACATATAAATGTCCAATGTCCATGGCAAATATCGCTTAATATATCGATTTCTGTAATGTTAAACTGAAACACTCCATTTTTCTATCTATATATTCATCCTTCTATCTATTCCTATTTATATATTTCATTATCTTTCTATTTTTCTACCTACCTACCTATCTATCTATCTATCTATCTATCTATTTTTATTTATTTGTTTACATATCCATCCATCTATCTTTCTATCCACATCCATCCATATTTCTCTACCAGTATATCTTTTCATGTATCCACCTATTTATCCATTCCTCTATCTTTCGATACATTCATCTATCTTCTTATTTCTACATATTTTCCAGCCAATATATTATCTGTTCATCTATTTCTCTATTTATCAGTCACACAATTCCTTGGTCCATCACTGTATGCTCCAGTGTATGCGTGTGCTTCCCTTCCTCGTCACACACACCCTGACATGTGCTATAGTAACACATTCACAACCTCACAGGGGGCTCCACGCGCCAACATTAGTAGCGGAGGCAGTGAATGGTCAAAGAGATGAAACTGTCTTAGTGTGTCGGGCCGATTTGGTATGTGTTTGGTGAGTCGCTCTTGGTGTTCCGTGGCTGGCTGGTGTTAGTTTGCACTTATGTTTGTCTGTTTCCTTGAATTGTGTTTTTTTCCCTAACTCTGGCATTGTTGTTATATTGTCTGTGCTCTCTCTCTCTCTCTCTCTCTCTCTCTCTCTCTCTCTCTCTCTCTCTCTCTCTCTCTCTCTCTCTCTCTCTGAGGAGCCAGTATCACCAAAGGCTGCCGTCAAACAACAACATGAATTGTACAGTTTTTTATTGCTCAGTATTAATCTCCATCATAAATTACAACCCTCAGAGTCACAAAACAGCAGAAGGTTGTCAGCGGCGTAACTCCCTCCTCCAGGAAGCCATGAGGTAGACGAAGTATAGGGGCCCCATATGGTGGGGGAGGGAACACCATGCACTCCTAGAACCTAAAGGTGTCACAGGGGCAAGGCTGTTTGACGCAGATACAGCCTGCGGGGCGAGAGAACATGAGCGGTCAGGGAGGAACAACAAGAGCAAGGACAACACCAACAACAAACAACATGAACAACAAAAAACATGAGAGTGGCGAGCAGCCTCAGCCAGGGAGGGAGGAACGCTCTTACCTGGTCCGGGGAACCTCGGGCCAGGTCTGGGTCTTGACCATGGGCGGGGCCATGATGGGGTGGGCCAGGGACGGTAGGGCAAGGCCTCTGCCATGACGGCCAGCACGAAGATGCAGACCCTGTGGGAGAGACCAAGAGTTACTAAAGCACACACACACACACACACACACACACACAGCTTGAATTCCAGACGTGACGAGGGAGACGGATGAACCTCTTAAAGTGTAACCTGTGTTCACCAACTGTTGGTAGGAACGCGATTTTTACTAAGGCGTTGAGTTGTAGCCTCGCTGTTCTGGTGTGTGGCGTGGAAGCTGTGTCAGTCCTACTTAAAGACTGGTCAGTATAAACTCTAAGCTTTTTCTGTAGTGGAAAGACTGGCTCGTTAACCGGCAGACAACCGTAGGTGAATAACACACACACACACACACACACACACACACACACACACACACACACACACACACACACACTCACAGCAGAACAACCAATAAGGTGCGTCGCTCCATGTCGAGAGTGGTGAAGTGTGGCTCTTCTCGGGGCATGACTCCTCATATACCCCACGGGACGGAGTGTCAGGTGCCGCCAACCTCTGTATGGCACCACACTGCCGGGAACCCCCAAAAGTGCCAATTACGTACAGCAACGGGCTTCCCATGGAGATTGCTTTTTTGTCCTTTCGTCATCACTGGCTTTGCACACCAATACTCTCTACTTCCACTCCGCCTCCTCTCATTCATTCTGCTTTATCTCCTCCACTCGGACTATCTTTTTCCTGCACTCTTCCTCTGTTTCTTCCCCTCTCCTTTCTTTCCTCCACTCCTCTTCTCCTCCTCTCCTCCAATCCGGCATGAATGACGTGCAACATACACACACACACACACACACACACACACACACACACACACACAAGCAGAAGTCAGGAATAAAAACTCGTTATTCTTTCATTTTTTTATTATTTACTTGGAAGGGAAACCAACAACAAACAATTTAAGGCAATTAGTCTTAATAAGATTATAATGAGAGACATGTGGAAAAAATAATACGACGGTCATCTCGTTATCCAGTTACTTTCTCAGTGGTTTAGTCAGTTAGTCAGTCTATGTGGCAGTTATATCTCCTTGGCGTCTTTGGGGTTAATGTTGCATGTTTCCCCTGATGATGTAGGGTTTAACAAGCTCAGTGTAGCCTGCCACTGACGCCTGGAGGACGGAAGAATGGAGGGAGTATTAATGTGAAGCAACAAGAAAGAACATCAGGTGAAAACAAAAGATGAAGGAAACAGCAGATGGAAATAATCATTATAGGTCAGGGTAACAGCAGTGACATTACAAGAGATTAAAAGAACGGAATAGGGAAGAAAGATTGATGGCACTAAACTTAGAAACAGGCGAGTAAGGAGACAGAAAAGAATGTAGACCAGAGAATGAGGGAATAGAAGAAGGTTAAGACAAGATGAGGAGACAGTAGATGAGAAACTAGAAGTGAAGATAAAAGGTTGAGGGAACTAAACTTGAAAAGAGGAGGGTATGGAGACAGAAGAATATGGGAACAGCAGAAGGTGAAGACAGGATGAGGGGACAGAAAATTAGGACAAAATATTAAAAGGTGTAACAGATGAAGACAAAACTTTATAAGGAGTGAAGTTGGAGACAGGAGAAGGAAGGAACAGTAGAGGGTGAACGCAGCAGGATTAGTGGGATAAAAAGACTGGAGATAATAAAACATGAAGAGAAAATATATAAGGAAAAAAATCAAACCGCAGGATGAAAGTGTAGTAGAACTAGATTTTAAAACATTACAGAAACAAGGAAAAATTACTAATTGAGGAAAAAGATATTGCAACTTAAATCAAACTAAACACACACCCAAAACACACACACACACACACACACACACACACACACACACACACACACACACACACACACACACACACACACACACACACACACACACACACACACACACACACACACACACACACACACACACACACGTATTTTCACGAAGCGTACCAGTGTAGAGACAACTATAGCTTACCAAAGAGGGCAACCATAAGCGGTCACAGCTGGAGAACAATTTCATGTTCTTTTTGATGTGTAAAGGAATTCTGTTTATTCCCATACCCACTGCCATATTTTCTTCCAGCACCTCTTCCATCGACTCTACTACCATCACCACGACCACCGTAACCACCACCATAGCCAGATCTCAATGGTAAAGAGTCCGTTTTTGAGAATAGAGAAGGAAACTCGCCCTTAAGGGATTGGGAGTCACTGCCATATTTTCTTCCAACACCTCTACCATCGACTCCTCTACTACCATCACCACGACCACCGTAACCACCACCATAGCCAGATCTCAATGGTAAAGGATCCGTTTTTGAGGATAGAGAAGGAAACTCGCCCTTAAGGGATTGGGGGTCACTGGGCAATGGATTCGCGATGTTTACTGCCACCGCGCAACTCATAACCCTGGGAAAGAAACCATGGATTACTTCGGAGCCGTTTTTTGTCTGCATGAGAAGGTCAAAATGCAATAAGTGAAGTTGTAACAAGTTATTTGGTCTACATTTTGGCAGTCTGGGTAGAAAGCTTGTATGTCTGTTTCTATTTCCATTTATGTATCTAGCATTTTATATCTATCTTTCTATCTAAATCTTTCTATCTTTCTATATAATCAATTCACTCACTCACTCAGTCGCTCACTCACTCACTCACTTACTGTATGTGTGGATGTCTAACTTTATCTGTCTATCTATCTATCTATCCATCTATCTACCTATCTTTCTATCTAATTTCCAGTCTTTCTAGCCACCCATATATTCAGCTTTATATTCATTCATCCATCCATTGATTTTTCTCTCAATTTATCATTTTGTTTATCCATCCCTCCCTCTCTCCATCCATCCATCAATCCATGCATCCATCTTTCTATAAAATTATCAGTCTGTCATTCCATCCATCGACCCATTCATTCATCCTTCTTGCTATAAAGTTATTAATCCGTCCATCTTTCTATCCATTTGTCTATCCATATCTTACACCAGGACAAAGAAGAAGGTGCGTGGCTCCATGCTGAAGGTTGAAGTGTGGCCCTTCTGGTAGTGTAACCCTTAATATACCTGGTGACTCTCAGCACAAGCAGAAATCCAATTAAGGTCACCCCAGGAATGTGCAGCGCGAGACATGAAGAAATCACGTCTTTGTCACGGAATGTTTTGACTTGCGACTTGTTTTAATCAGTAGACTTTTTAAAATGCTCCTTCGTACGTTGAATTTTGACTATTTTCACACGGCTCAAGTTAAAGTTACAGGGATTTTTAAGGATGTTTGTATGGTTCTAGTGACGGATGTACAAAAAAAAAAAAAAAAAATAGTCGGGGTTCAACGTACAAAGGAGCGTTTTCAAAGACTACAGTGGTGATAAACCAGGTTCTCAATCGTGCTTCTGTTCCCAAACAGAAGCACGATTGAGAACCTGGTTTATCACCACTGTAGTCTTTGAAAACGCTCCTTTGTACGTTGAACCCCGACTATTTTTACAAGGCTCAAGTTGAAAATACACAGGTTTTTCAACTTCTTTTTATACTGTTCCGGTAACGAATTGACAAGATTTCTACATTGGAGACAGGAGAAACACGATTGAGAACCCCGTTAATCATCAATGTAGCTTTTGAGAACAGCACTGTAGAAAGACCAAAAGGATTTCTAATTACGTGTTATATACTGAGAATGCCACGTATAGATTTGATAAAGTTTTGCATGCTATTTTTTTCAGTGTCCATTTTCTGCTGGCTTAGAAGTAATATGTAAGGAAGGAATGTATTGATTTGAAGTAGTCTCTCTCAAATCGCAATATCCAAGGGTAATTCCAGGTCTTGTTTTTGCTGATCATTTTATTTTCCTGTGTTTTCTTTTGACCGCTTAGAAATGATAAAAGAAAGAAATGCACTAACTTGCAGTAGTATGTCTCAAATCACAATATCTAAAGGTATTTTTGGTCTTATTTTTTTGTGCGGTTGTTCTTCTCACTTTGAAATTATAAATATGGGAAGAATGCATTTCAAGTAGTCTCTCTCTAGTAATTAAGTAGTAATGTCGTAATTTCAAGTTTAGTACTTGAATGGTGGTTAATATAATAGGGTGATTATTTGTGAGAGGAACTTGATATGAGACAGGCCGAGATGGCTGTTAGACACTCCTGATAGTGACGGAGGGAGTGTAAAGATGCGTACACACACACACACACACACACACACACACACACACACACACACACACATGAGAGCATCTTGCTAATATAGTTTTTTTAAGTCTGGGCTTTCCCTATATTGCGCTCATCTCTCTCTCTCTCTCTCTCTCTCTCTCTCTCTCTCTCTCTCTCTCTCTCTCTCTCTCTCTCTCTCTCTCTAACACAGCAATATGTTTATACTCGTCAAGATTTTCCGGATGTAAAAAGAGTGAAAGAGGGACAAAGGAGTAGGAAGGGAGAAGAGAACGAGGAGAATGAGACTGAGGGGAATAGCAATTAAGTGGTCGTTCCACTAAGACGTGCTGTAAAAAATTTTCCTAGTGTGTGAAGAAGTAGAGAGAGAGAGAGAGAGAGAGAGAGAGAGAGAGAGAGAATGAAAGAAGGGTATTTTGTTTGATACTCTCTCGAAAGCTTTCCTAAAGTAAAAAAAAAAAGAATGTGGAAGAAAAACAAAGGGCTAAGGCCAGATAATAGGAAGGAGAGAGAGAGAGAGAGAGAGAGAGAGAGAGAGAGAGAGAGAGAGAGAGAGAGAGAGAGAGAGAGAGAGAGAGAGCAGAGAGAGAGAGAGCATGAAATGAAAAATTAATATACACCCTCCCCAAGACTTCTCACACAAAATTTTCCCAGAATAGAATGAATGTGAAAGACAAGAGAAAATGAAGGAGAGAAGGAGAGGGAGTAGAGGCATAAAATAACAAGACACACATCCACAACCCACTCTATTGATAAGCACGCAAAACTTTCCTAGAGTATTATAGAATGAATTATACCTCCCGCGTTACCATGGCCCCCTTTCACCATCTCCCTACATCACTGCCCATTTCTTTACCCGCCGACAACCACTCCGACACTTGACCAACCACGTTCACTTGTGAAAGAAAAGACAATACATGGAGCTAATTAATTCAGAAGTAAGCGTGACTTTCCCTTTGCTGACTCTTGTTGTTGACATGACGTGCTTTCTGGTTTATCTTTCTCAGAACTGTTTGTGTTGACCGAAGGTTTATTTTTTAGTTATTCATTACTCTTTTTTTTCCTTTATGCTTTGGTTATGAATGTGCTCTTCTATTTTGTTTGGATTTTTTTCTTAATTACGTATGTTCGTGATTTTAGCGTGAGGATGCTCGGTCTCTGGTTTGCGTAAGTAGATGGAGATGGAAGTGTGTGTGTGTGTGTGTGTGTGTGTGTGTTTGTGAAAATAGTACGTAAATACTCATACACACATATCACCAACGTGTTTTTTCAATTCAATATCAACACCAGCAGCAGCAGCAGCAGCAGCAGCAGCAACAACAACAACAACAACAACAACAACAACAACAACAACAACAATATGCATATGAATGAATACCTCACGAACCCTCACCCCATACAATAAAAATAAAATAAAACAGATAAACAAATAAGTAAATAAATAAATGAACTGAATTAACGAGTGTGAAAACCACGGATAAATCTTGAATTGCTTCGATATGCAAATGTTTCTCTGGACACGCAGCCAATGGAGCTATAAAATTGAGGCCGGGACACTGCAGGGCCAAGGCTGCAAATCCTATCATTTATTGTTCTCGTGGAATTGAAATCGATTCGCTATAGGCCGTCGGAACACTCAGCTTAGTTCCTGCCAGCGATTGCCTTTTTGGTTACTGATTCCAGCGCAGATAAAATTCCTGGCCTCTCTTAACCTCATCTAACCCATCCTTATGTAACCTAACGTAATCTAATCTCACCTGATATGACTCATTTGACCCAAACATCATCTTGTGTGACCTAACATTATGGAAACCAAACTAACCTACCACATCCTAGCCAGACCCAATCTGACCTCATATAACCATACTAAACTTTACCTAACTTTACCTAACTTATTAGCTTCATCTATGTCCCACCATCTAACCTGACCTTACGTAATCTAATGTAAGCTAACCAGACATGACCTTAAGTAACTTAGTTTAACATACAACATTCTTAACTAAAACATTTCGGGCTTCATTTTTTCCTTTTATTTATTATTTTTTTTCCAGGTGTTATATACCTTAACTAGAATATATCATATATCTTAAATACTTTGTCCTTTCTTGTGAAAATTGAATGATTGCATAACCAAGGATTTTAGTTTCACGGTAAGATAATCTGAGTATGAAAACGGAGAGAGAGAGAGAGAGAGAGAGAGAGAGAGAGAGAGAGAGAGAGAGAGAGAGAGAGAGAGAGAGAGAGAGAGAGAGATTTGGCTCAGACTCTTTACAAAGTAATGAGCACAGGCTCTCTTTCAAACACAATTTCCACATTTCATTAATACACACAATTGGCATATCTACTGAAATCATCTGAGTACTACCTTGGCGAACATAACTAAATAATTTGGTATCCCGCACCGAGGATCCTGAAATAACTGAAAAAATTTGAACTTGTTTGGTAAATTTTTATAACACATTGGTATAAATTGGTCACTCAATCTCAAAATTTCTTGATCCTTACATAAAAATAAAACATGATATTCATCTATCTCATTTTCTTCACATTTTATACAGTCTATTTTCTCTAGGTGTGCTGTTGTATCTACCGGTGACAATAGATGGTCTATGGTTGCCAGTTCTGAACCTACACAAAGAGATTCTTTCTTGTTCTGGTGAGCTTACTAGATGATTTTGCATTGCAAATTGATCTACATGGGAAATGTAAGTATTATATAAAGATTTGCTAATTAACATGGCATTCCACTCTGCGATCCATTGATCCTTAACGTTCCTTTCAAAAGCAAGTTCTACCATCACAGGACTACTGCTATTCTGTTCATGTCATGCCCCTGACATACCTGAATGATCTTACAATGAGAGAGAGAGAGAGAGAGAGAGAGAGAGAGAGAGAGAGAGAGAGAAGGGGGGAGGGGGGACGGTCCGTACATTGTAAATCGAAACCTACTACTTAACTCTCTCTCTCTCTCTCTCTCTCTCTGGTTAGTTATGATAAGAGGATTAGCAAAATATTGCATGAGTTATTCTTAGCTGTCTTCACTCAGGAAAACCTACAGAATATATCAGATAGTGAGCAGATCTTCAGAGCAGAAGAGAGTGAGAAGCTGACAAATATACCCATAACTAAAAATATGGCACAAAAAGAGATTGATAGACTACAAGTTCAAATCACCAGGACCCGATGAAATATATCCAAGATTACTTAAGGAGTGCAAAAAGATTGTTAGTGAACCATTAGCAGCAGTCTTTAGGAAGTCACTAGACTCAAGGGAGGTTCCTGAACTATGGAGACAGGCCAACATTGTGTCGATATTTAAGGAAGGGGATAAAAAAGTTTCCCTCTAATTATAAATCCCTCTAATTATAAATCACTGAGCTTAATAATAATAGCAAAGAAAATAAGAGAGCATCTAGACTAATCACTCTCAACATGAATTTACAGAAGGGAAGTCTTGCCTTACAAACTTGAGTTTCTATCTATAGTAAAGTGTACGAGGCAATGAATACAAGGGTTGAAAAATTTAAAGGCACCGAATTTGCTTTCCTGAGACAGACGTCGGTTGGTGGGGGGGGGAGGGGGGGGAAGGACGTAATGGAAGTATATAAGTGATATAGGGGTTACAACTAAGGGGACATTAGCAGGGTATAACCAGAAATAACGGGCTCAATCTGGAAAAATTTAGGTTTAAGATAGAAATAGGGTAGTTGATGAGTGGAACAGACTCAATAATCATATTGTTAGTGCTCTGACAAAGGGGAGATTTAAAAGAAGATTGGACAAGTTTATTGATGACTATGATAGGTGGAATTAGACAGAAACTGCTGCGAATAGGTCAAACAGTCTCTTGCAGCTTCCCTTATTTTCTTACGTTCTTATGTTCACAGTAACAAAATGTATAAGTAGTAGTAGTAGTAGTGGTAGAAGCAGTAGTAGTTGCTGTTCTTGTTATTACTGTTGTTGTCTACACATTATTTGTTTTTACTAGTCTCTCTCTCTCTCTCTCTCTCTCTCAGTGACGCATTAACTGTTGTGTGTCATTCAGTCATCCAACCAGTCAAACAGTTAGTCAGTCAATGTATCTGTCTGTTAGTCTGTCTATCACCTAGTCAGCCATTCATTTAGTTAGTCAGTTTATCAGTCATTGAATCAGTCCGTCTATTTGTTTGAGAGTAATATTGTTCTTGCTGGTGGTGGCAAGGGTGTGGTGGTGGTAGTTATCGGTGGTCTTCGCTGTCGTCAGTTTCTGTTAACAATGAGTGACGGTTCTCCGACATCCTTATCAACATAAAATTCAAGCAGATCAGCCTCTTCATCCTTTCTTGAACTTTATTCCTCCTCCTCAACCTTTTGTGTTTTACAACAAGACAGGTTCCCAGCTTGAGAGACTTTAGTTATGAAGAAAGGCTGGTCAAGCTTAATTTGCCAACTTTTGAGGAAAGAAGATGCAATATGATCATGCTATATAAATGTGTTGAAGGAAAAGAGAAGATTGACAGCACGGAGTACATAATACATACACAATCAGCTTCAAGAGGTCACAGCAAAAAAATTATATAAGAAAAGATTAAAGAAAGATGTGAAAGTTCAGTTTTCCACACAGGGCAATATCTCAGTAGAATCAATTGCCAGAAGTGGTGTGCCGAAAACATTCACAAATTTAAGAAAAATGTGATAAAACGGTATTAAAAGACGAGATATTACGAGCTTGACTCATTCCTGTAAAAATACTACTAGTAGGTAAGAACACACACCAATAAAAGAAATAACCACAAATTCAAAATTACAGTAAAAAAAACACACTTTAGATATAGATTGTTTTTAATTGTTAAATTCCAACTACTTCTCAAACTTTAAACCTAGATCTTACTTCTTAAACTATGAACCTTTTTGTACTGAATGCTTCATCTTCACCAAACTTCTTTAGAATTGTAAAAACTGTACTTAATCATACTATATGTTGTGCCTCCACTTAACTGCTTTAATCCTTTTACTGCTATTCAATCTTTACTATCATCATCTGTACAACTTTTGAGGATTTATTCTTTGCAGTAGTCTATTAAATAAGAACTTCTGTAGCTTAGCAAAAGGTTAAATTAACTTCATATTCCCTTTTTTCTTCTATATCCATCCAATTATTACAATACTCTAGGTGCTAAGAAACAACCATTCAGTTTTAAAGCTAGCAAGCAAGTTTCCTCCAGTGAGAAGCAAAACAGGTGTACTCATTGCCTCAGTCACAGGACACAGGTGGACCATCATTACTGAGGCAAGCACTACAGATCATGATCAACACCATACCATTTATGTAGACCAAGCAACACTTAACCCTGAACCAGTTACTCACACAAAGACAGCAAGGTGACACTCAGTTCTGATGGTTCTAAATGGTCTCAACCATATCATGAAACACTTCTCTGTCAAACCTCTGCAATGTTCAAAAGGCCCTTAAGGTTACACAAGTTTTAAAGGCATTTTTTTCTGGTTTTAAAGGCAGAAGACAAAATTTTTACATTAATAATTGGAAATATACACTAAGAAAATGGCTAATAATATCTGTGACTTTTGTGACATGGAAATAAATGTTGTGGGACAGCAATTTGTTTCTCAATACATCTCTAAACCAGTGACCCACACAGAGATATGACAATTAGGTAGTGTGTGTAGAAATGAGTGTGGATGTGCAGTGTATGAGAGATGGTTCACAAACACAAGGTTTCTACTAAACCTGACAAGATGTAAAATAATGAGGCACATTGTCACCTTCACATACACAAAAACTATGACAATAGCTTGAGAAAACGCAAAGCTTCTACCAAATGTGACAAGACATAGAATAAAAAGGCACACCCTCACCTTAATGTACACAAAAACTATGACATCAACCTGGGAAAACGTGTGGAATTTGACTATTAATGACGGCAAAACACCTTTACATATCAAATATACACAATAAAATCTTAAGAAGGCATCCAAACCCGAGGAATTTCATAAAAAAAGCTGCCATCAAGTGATTAAATTTCATTCTTACAAACACTGAACCTTCCTTTTATTTAACAATGATAATATCTAACCATTCCACACCAATCCTCCAGCAACCCTGCCACAGACTTAAAGCTGAGTGAGAATAGAGTGAGATTCTAATGTCCCTGAGCTGAAGAACATAGTGGAGAGAATGTATGTATGGAGTCACTGATTTGCAGTAAAAACATCCTATTATGGCTCACTTCTTCATTTTCTTCTTGGGTGATGAATGATTGTCTGATGAAGCTGCCTTCTTCTTACCTGTGGAAGGATGTATCATAGTAAAGTTTTGCAAAAAAATACCACATAAAAACTTACTAATAAATAACTGGTGTTCATATACAAAATAACAGACACCATCAATTTGAGGTTAATGTTGCTGCCTCATCTAAACAGATGGATTACCTCATAAAGAAATTTCCCCTAACTCTTGCAGCTCTTCCAACTTTTTTTTTTTTTTTTTTTTTTTTGTAAGAGGGGGAAGCTGGCCAAGGGAAACAAAAATAGTGAAAACAAAAAACCCACTGATTGCCAGTCCCCCAAAAGTCGACATAATTAGCCAAAAGTCAGGGACAAATAAATTAAATAGAGTCAAGTCATGGGAAGTTGGAAATACAGAGGTAGATACTAAATTCCAGAGTTTACCAGAAAAAGGAATGAATGATTGAGAGTATTGGTTAACTCTTGCATTAGAGAGTTGGACAGAATAGGGGTGAGAGGAAGAAGAAAATCTTGTGCAGCGAGGTCACAGGAGGAGGGGAGGCATGCAATTAGCAAGATCAATAGCATGAAAATAGTGATAAAAGATAGCAAAAGATGCAACATTCTGGTGGAGAGAGGCTAAAGACAATCAATCAGAGGAAAGGAGTTGATCAGACGAAAAGCTTTTGATTCCACTCTATCTGACAAAGCTGTATAAGTGGAATTCCCCCTTACATGCAAAGAGTGCTCTATACATGGACGGACAAGGCCCTTGCACATTAAGAGAAAGAGTCGTTTGACAAGAGATAAATCTCCAGAGGTAGCAGAAGAATATGCTTTTGTGAAGAAACAAAGCTTAGAGCAACTTGCCTCAAATATATGCAGAAGAACCTGGAGGTACATGCATCTGGCACACATTAACCTAGTGGCAAGACTCCCACAACTTCAAGTTTTGTTTTCTCAAAACACAGATAAGCACTTTACGGTCGCATAACTTTCTTATTCATCAACCAATTTCTTTGATTTTTTATGTGTTTTCATGAATAAATATTGTACAAAGATTACAGCTTACTTTTTCAAATATGTTTATGTTTTTTTGGTAAATTTTATTAATATGTTGAGAATGTTGCTTTTTCATTCATTAATGAATTTTAGAGGTATATCATTAATTTTTTAAAGTAGTTAATAAGAAGTGAAGACCAACTTTACTAGTATGCATAAAACTTAACTGAGAATGACTTTGACACATATTAAATAAGGAATGCATCAATTTCTTATCTTGCTATTAAGGATAGATTCAAAAACATTAAACAAGCAGTCACCCTTTTTGGGGACAGTCTAAATGTAGGCAAACTTCCAGCAAGAAGAAAGGCAGAAGTTGACAGACAGAGTTGAAAGAGTTTGGCCCAGCAAGGTGCAAGCACAGAAACACAGTATTTGAGAACAGTAGGAGGGACCCCATCAGATTCATAAGCTTTCCAAGAATTTAGGCCAGCTAGGGCATGGAAAACATCACTGTGAAGATTTTTAACCAAAGGCATGAAACAGTCAGAGAGAGAAGAGGGAGGAACAAGCCCAGAATCATCCAAGGTAGAGTTACTAGCAAAGGTTTGCGAGAAGAGTTCAGCTCTGGAGACAGATGTGATGGCAATAGTGCCATCAGAGGAGGGAAAGAAGTAAAGTTATTTGAAATGTTTTTGGTCAGATGGCATAAATCTCAAGGGGAGCTGGAATTTGAAAGATTTTGTCAGTTTCTATTAATGAAAGTATTGGGCAAGTTGTAGAACAGACTTGGCATGATTCCAGGCAAAAAATATTAAGTGCATGAGATTTGGGTGATCGAAGGCTTAAGTACCTTTTGTGGGCAACCTCTATCATGTATAGCACAAGAACAGGTTGGGTTGAACCAAGATTTGGAAGATTTATGTTGAGAGAAAGAGTGAGGAATGTATGCTTCCATGCCAGACACATAACCTCTGTTATGCGCTCAGCACACACAGATGGGTCTCTGTCACGGAAACAGTAATCATTCCAGGGAAAATCAGCACAATACCTCTTCAGATCCCTGCAATTGGCACAAGCAAAACACCAGAGGCATCTCTGGTTTGGAGGATTCTGAGGAGGGATTGGAGAAATAAGACAAGATACAGATATGAAATAGTGATCTGAGGAAGAAGCGGAAGGATTACAGATTCGAGAATGTTGGGCATATCTTCAAGATAGTCAGGAATACAAGAAGAGAGTTGCACCATTTGATCTAGGTCAAAGGAGATAGCAAAGTTGAAGGCTATTCCATTAGGATGGTCAGTGAAGGTGGAGAGAAGCCAAAGCTGGTGGTGAACATTTAAATCTCCAAGGATGGAGATCTCCGCAAAAAGATAGAGACAGAATGTGCTCCACTATGGAAGTTAAATGGTTAAAGAATTTACTATAGTCAGAGGAGTTTGGGGAGAGATGAACAGCACATATAAATTTGGTATGAGAGAGACTTGTAAGTCAAAGCCAGATGATGGAAAATTTGGAAGATTCAAGAGCATGGGCACAGGAGCAAGTTAGGTGATTGTGCACATAGACAAAACATCCAACTTTGGAACGAAAATGAGGATAGGAAATGTAGGAGGAAACAGAAAAGGGGGCCAGTTGTCTCACACACCTGTGTTATAGTGAGGAAAAGATAGCTTTAGAAGAGAGGTGGTCTTTTACAGATTAAAAATTAGGTCTGAGACTGCAAATGTTCCAGAAGTTAATGTAGAAAAGTTGTGGGAGGGGGTTTAATTCCCCAGAAGGGGACTTCAGGTCTGGTGTTGAAGTTGCCATTCTTTAAAATTTTAAGTGAAGGGTGTGTGTGTTTGTAGGTGCATGTCATTTAGTGCAGAGGAAGAGAATTGTCTTTAGAGGGTAGGCTGTTACTACCCCCCTTGAGTTGTGAGACACAGAGGGTAATGTTCAGCAAGTTCACAACTAGCTTTAATAAGAGCTCCCAGCACCCCTGCTTTAGGATTTGAATTTTACAGCCATTAGTCTTGATCATGCAATAATGTAATGTTTCATTTAATATGGCAGAGGTGCATGATGCTGACTTAGGCAATGTAACCTAAATAATTTCACAAAACACCTTCCCAACACACACACACACACACACATACACATTAGGGTGGCTCTCCACTACATGGATAAGGATATGATGAAAAAAATTCCAACCAGTATGATATGTCTGAGGTTGGAATATGCAGCAGTGGTGTGGTCACCCAATGTGAAAAGGATATAAGGAAATTAGAAAGGATCCAAAGAGTAACCACGACCAGAATTAAGAGAACTAAAATATGAAGACACTGAAAGAAAGTTAACATTAGTAAGGAAAGCAATGATAAATGATATTTGTTATTAAAATAAACATTATAAATATACATAATGTAAATAAATAAACAAATAATGTAAATATCAAGTGATGAAAAATGTACGTAGGTTAACTTGCACGGTGAAGGCGTAAGATGGTGGTGGAGGAGGGGAGGAGTGAAATCAGCTGACAAGAATTAAACTTACATAATAAACATAATGAAATTAATAGAGACTTAAAAACAACTTAACACTAGGTTTTTTCGTAGTCTTTTCTGTTTTATAATATTTTTTGTATTTATTTCTTTCTTTATTTTTTTATTCACTGCAAACTAATGGTGGCTTGGCATAAATAAATGCTTGCGACTCATATGGTGAATATTTCCTCGTATCCTGGGCAATGATTAGGCTCATTACTCGGCTCATATCCTGGAAAATTTGTATCCTGAAGCACTAATATGTAGAGGTATGACTGTATTCAACATTTCCTTGAATTTATGTATGTTGGTTGCTGTAAGAACCTCTCCTTTTAAACCATTCCAAGAGTCCACAGTTCCATGTGAAAAACTGTACTTTTTTGTTTCCTTTAAACACCGACTCTTTTTTATCTTCCCCGAGTGTCCTCTCATCTGTCTAGTTTCTTCCTCCATCATCACCAGGTTTTGCTTGTCAAGCTTTTCACTGCCAATTACTATCTTATATAGAGTTATAGAGTTATTAGATCTCCTCTCTCCCTTCTATCTTGCAGAGTTGGCAGTCCCATAAAAAATGGGACTGCCAACTCTGCAAGATAGAAGGGAGAGAGGAGATCTAATAACTCTATAACTCTATATAAGATAAAAAATGGGACTGCCAACTCTGCAAGATAGAAGGGAGAGAGGAGATCTAATAACTCTATAACTCTATATAAGATAAAAAATGGGACTGCCAACTCTGCAAGATAGAAGGGAGAGAGGAGATCTAATAACTCTATAACTCTATATAAGATAGTAATTGGCAGTGAAAAGCTTGACAAGCAAAACCTGGTGATGATGGAGGAAGAAACTAGACAGATGAGAGGACACTCGGGGAAGATAAAAAAGAGTCGGTGTTTAAAGGAAACAAAAAAGTAGTTTTTCACATGGAACTGTGGACTCTTGGAATGGTTTAAAAGGAGAGGTTCTTACAGCAACCAACATCCATAAATTCAAGGAAATGTTGAATACAGTCATACCTCTACATATTAGTGCTTCAGGATACAAATTTTCCAGGATATGAGCCGAGTAATGAGCCTAATCATTGCCCAGGATACGAGGAAATATTCACCATATGAGTCGCAAGCATTTATTTATGCCAAGCCACCATTAGTTTGCAGTGAATAAAAAAATAAAGAAAGAAATAAATACAAAAAATATTATAAAACAGAAAAGACTACGAAAAAACCTAGTGTTAAGTTGTTTTTAAGTCTCTATTAATTTCATTATGTTTATTATGTAAGTTTAATTCTTGTCAGCTGATTTCACTCCTCCCCTCCTCCACCACCATCTTACGCCTTCACCGTGCAAGTTAACCTACGTACATTTTTCATCACTTGATATTTACATTATTTGTTTATTTATTTACATTATGTATATTTATAATGTTTATTTTAATAACAAATATCATTTATCATTGCTTTCCTTACTAATGTTAACTTTCTTTCAGTGTATATTGGTATTACTAAACTGTAATTTGCATGGTTTTATCATATTGGAACACATTATTCAGTTTTACATGTATTTAGATAGGAAATCCTGTTCCACCATACGAGCTATTTCATGATACGAGTTCAGTTGTGGAATGAATTAAACTCATATGTAGAGGTATGACTGTATATGGAGATATTGAGACAGGACACTATGAGCCCTGCTCGAACCCTATATAATACAACTAGGTAAATACTGGTCAGCTGGCTTCAGCCCAAAACACACACACACGCACACACACACACACACACACATACACGCACACACACACACACACTGGTCAGCTTGTTTTACCTGCTTTGTAAGCCTTGGCCATGCGATCAAGGTTACGCTTCATGACAATACTGTGGTCTACAATGGGCCTTGGGTAGTCCTGTCCAATGATACAGCCAGCAGCCCTCTGTGTGGCCAGGGGTGCCTTCCATGGCTCATAGATATAGTTTTCTGGGTACTTTGCTAGCTGTGGGAGGTACTTCCTGAGAGAGGGAGAAGAATCATGTTATTGATTAGAGAAAATAACCAGAAAATGTTGCTTTTTCTAGCATGTGAATGGAAAAGGAGTGTTCATACACTTGGCTGGGGAACAGTAAAATGTCTGATTATTAAGAGGCATGAGTGTAAAATGGGAAAAGAATGTTTCTCTATAATATGAATGGAGGAGAAATGTTCTTAAGCTCAAGCAGATGGCAGTGAAACATTGATCACTGAGAGGACATGAAGAAAACCAGGAATATTGTTTCTCTTGAAGGTAAATGAAGGAAGAATCTTCTTATGCATAGCTAGGTGACAGTGAAATTTGATTATCAAGAGAGTATTTGAAAAATGTGAATATTGTTTCTCTAGAAAGTGAATTAAGAAAAAATTACACAAAAGTTCATCAAAAGTGTATGAAACAAATTCCTTACTTTTTAGAAATACATAAATATTTAATGATCAAGAAGTGAGTGAAAACTGGGAATCCATATTACACTTTTAAAGATGAATAACAATGAACTCTTCTTTTTTTATTTTACTTGTCTGTGCTTGTGGGAAATAATGACACAAAAGTTCATTAAAAGTGTATGAAACAAATTCCTTACTTTCGAGAAATACATAAATATTTAATCATCAAGAAGTTGCCGGGGCTAATGAAGAGTGACACATGGATCTGAAGGCTACAATTGAGACACAAATCTGTACCATGTTAACTCATTGCCAGACTCAGCTACACTTTAACACAACCGGTCACTTCTCAAGCATTGAGGCAACATGAAAGAGCAGCAAGGCCTGGGCTGGGTTACCTGATGTAGTCCCCATGTTTGTCTGTATTCTTGCCGAAAGCAATGGGGCTGTACACTCGGAAGTAGGAGTTGAAAAACGCTGATGCTGAGAGCCACATCCAGTTGCCAGCATTGAGGAACCAATCAGCATCCAACAGCAGCTCCTCAAACACCTGAAAGAAACATTGGAATATATTGCCTATACACACACACACACACATGCATACTACTTTCTCCGGCAATTACTGTACACTTATCCCCCCAGCTATCACAGCTATAACGTTTCAAAGCTATCGCGGGAACATAAAAAGACACAATTAAATGGCTAATGTGCATCTCAACTGGAGCTATCATGACTCATGAACAAGCCTATCCTGTGAACGAGTCTATCCAGATGAATATGTCATATTATTTGGCCAGACTCACTTGCTGATTGGCTGAGTTTGAGTGACGTATTTGGCTGTGATCAGACTCTTGCTACCCGCTCTTCTGCCACCCTCTCAAATCAGTAGACTAGATTAGCACGTGTGAGTAGCAGTGAAAATGAAATTCAAGGTCACACATGTATTATTTTGGGACACTGGCCACTATTCCCCCTCATGACCACCCAGGGAGGTCCTTACCACGCAACCCAACCCAGCGAAAGGCAACAGCGGTACCAGGGAAAGAAATTAAGAAGAGGAAGAACCTTACATATGCAGTGAAACTGGAGATAGCAAAATTGGTTAAAAGTGAACAAAGTAAAAGTTCTGTGGGGGCTAAGTTTGGTATCAACGAGTCTACAGTTACGGGTATTTATCGAAAGTAAACCAAAGTAAATAATTCTTTTGTTATGTTTTTTTATCTA
>CM035183.1:5200099-5237599 GCA_020233015.1 Callinectes sapidus | reverse complement strand
TGGCGCCTTGTTTTTCCCTCATCTCATCATAATTCATAGATATCCTTCGCATTTTGAGAGTACAAAGTAAACACAGACATGAAATGCATATAAAAATAAATAAATACAATAAATCTTTAAAAAAGGCATAACAAAAAACTTATTTACTTCAGTGTGAAACTCCCGAGTCCTGATGAAGACTAGACAAGCCTCCCCCTGGGTCCCCGCCTCCCTCCCATGCACTGAATACAGGAACAGATTGCATAGTATTCCTCCCTTCCCCCTCCCTCCGTCCTTATCATCTCCCATTCGATACGCAAACAGACCGAGTAGGCCGCCTCCTCTACCCCTACTCTCTCTCTCCTCCAGCTACTCACCATCCTCTCTCCCTCCTCCCCCCCCCCACTCTCTCTTTCTTATCAAGTAGAATATATTCTCACAACATCATTTCCAACAGGAATTATTTCAAGAAAAGTATAAATTATTGTACAAAACTGCAAATTATTGTATTGTCGTAGTTTGCACAAATGACAATGATATTTAACAATTCATTCTTCACTGGTTGTTTAAAGTGTTCACTATATCTTCATTAGTAAATAAGTTTGCCAGTGACCAGAGAAGAAGCTGCATTGAATGGGGTGGTAGGTAGGAGGTAATCAGGGTTGGGGGCCGGAGTAACCAAGGCAACTAGGGGCCAGAATGACTTGAAAGCCGTTCACAAGAGAGAGGTGTTCACAGCGAAGTACAAGCGAGACCGGCCGACTGGTGGGAAGGTGCATCGGCCGCACCGTGTTTTTTTTGTTTGAATTCAAAAGCTGCGTTCAGATTGTAGGTCAAAATTTGTTCCCCAAATGTGTTCGGATTGGGAAGTGTTCGAGTCAAAGGGTGTTCGAATCAAGAGGTACCACTGTATATAGATATGGAGACAGGACAATATGAGCCCTGCTTGAGCCCTGTATAATACAAATAGGTAAATACAACTAGGTAAATACAACTAGGTAAATACAACTAGGTAAATACACAAGATGCAGATGGTATTTGTTTGCAATTTTCAATTGCTAACTCTATGCCTATTTTTTCACTTTCATTGTCAGTCTTGTTTTCATGAAAACAGTGACTATTTTTCCATTTTTTTTTCCAGGAAAGTTGACTATGGACAATTTTGAACCTACAAATTTGTGGAAGAGACACAGACTTCTTGTTGTGATCTGCACTGGAAGGATAAATAAGGATATTTCAGACTTCCTCAGTTTAAAAAATAAGAAAAGAACCAGAAAATTCATGCCCATCAACACATCTACACTCTTGTACCACTCACATCTCAGCAGCTTACTGCTATATTTGACAAATTAACCCCAATTATAACTGTTCATGACTCACTGCATTGGTTTAATGTTTTATGTTCAATCTTTATGAAGAGGTTTATCATATCAAGAGTTTAGTGTATACCCATACTTTTATACATAACTCATTCCCCTTGGCTTATCTTCAGCTACACCACTCTACCTTTAAGAGAGGGAACATCATAGGAGACATCTGTTGCTGCTTCCCCACGTATGTGACAGGAGTCTGGCAGGCTGGTGAGGGTGTCCACTGGCTTAGAAGGGTGACCCAGCTTGCTGATCACCTTCTCCAATGACACATAGGTCAAAGGGGCTTTACCAAAGTTGGCCTCAATGATTCTGTAATAAATATTGATTATCAAGCTGAAGACAAAAATTAGTCTGTATTCAACAATTAAATGGATCTGTTTTCACAGAGTTGACCATATCATTATTATGACATCAAATATTTCAATTTCTATCTGATATCTGTATAGTAGGCCAACAATCCCATACAGGGTGGCTTTGACAAAGCATCACACCCTCATACATGGACACACATTCATTCATCTTGCCCAGTCATTAACAAGTGGAAAGGGATAGTCTTGTAGATCATTGTACTACACCTCAAAAGCTAAGGCATAAGACATAATGATAAGTTAAACCAGATCATAACTACATTTTTAGTGAGGATTTATCTACTAGTAATTAGTAAAACTTCCTGATACGATTAATTTTTTTGTACTACAGCAGTAATCAATTTAAGTTGTAGACATAACGTGATGACAGTGAAACATAACAGAATTGCCTCAAATCAGGAATTATGCCATACTTTTCAGTCCTGTACAGCGTGTGGCCATGGCAACATACCACCTCCACCCCAGACTCCCTGGCCAATCTCTCCACCTTCTCATCCCGTGTCTGAGCGTATGGCTCTGTGTCAATCTCCCATGTGATCTTCTGCACATTCCATTTCTTGAAGAGCACCGGGAACACTTCTTCTGGTGAGCCTCGCATCACAAACAGCCTGGAGGTGATGAAAGATGATGGTGGAGGTGTATACTGCAGCCACACGTGACCTCAGTGTTTTTCTTTGCCTCATGGGTCTCTGAGCTTCTTATGGTTACCACTTCTTACCCCAGGACACAAAGCTACTGTCATGTCTTGGTTACCAAAACACAAAACTCAACAAAGAAGGCATTACTCAAAATACTGAACAAAATTAATCTTAAGAATAATCTACTTCATTATATAAATATATGAAAGTATAGTACATGTTATGTATAAAACTTGTCAGTTTTCTTCTTTCTTTTCAACAATATTATGTACTATATGCAAAAGCATGCAGACTTCAATTCACTGTTAAGGTTTTTGTACATCATCCATCATTGAGGCTGCCCAAACCTTAACCCCATGACCAATTCCATCACAATGTACCTGGATTTCAGTTTCCGCAGACTATTGTCCAAGTCCCTCAAGGCTTGTGACAGAAACCTCCACCTATTGATGCCAACTCTTGCATGCTTCACAAACCATGGGTCCAACACAAACACTGGCCGCAGTTCTGCACCCTGTGGGAGACATGCCTTACTCTGTGGCTAAACTGTGCTTGTAAAACAAATAAGACATATATTGGTTAGTATGTAAGTACTTTGTAATATGTGGATTTTTAGTGGTAAGACTGTAATATGAAGATACTAAAGTATTAATATCATCATTATGATTATCATCATCATAATGATCATTATTATTAATATTATCATTATTATTATTATTATTATTATTATTATTATTATTATTATTATTACTATTATTATTATTATGATTTTATTATTATTATTATTATCATTATTATCATTATCACATCACATCACTACTATCATTATTATCAAATCATCATTAATTAATAATTCTAATAATGCACCAGTCTATCCCTTCATATATGCATACTGTTTCAATTTATTGTATATCTGATAATAATTTACATTTTTAATATCATTGCATCAATTTAACATTTCACTCAGTCTGTGTTTTATGTGCTTTTAATACACAGTCATGTGACATCTGCTTAATTACCTCTAATAATGTTGAAATCATATTAGTATTCTTCATCTGAGGGATAGATTAGGTTTGATTTAGATAACTATTTTTTGTCCTAATCCCATGTGTTGATGGTGGGTTAAAATCTTCATAATTGTGGCCAGAAGCAAATATTCAGTCTCAAAATTTACTAAGACTAGGTTAGGTTGGGTTTCATTTCATCTCATTGATAATCCCTTCACTGTAGAGGTCACAACCTTAAAAAGCTTCACATTTTGGCTCATAAATAAATCTTCATGGTCTCAGAATTAATAGGCTAAGGGTGTGCACAGAGAAAGCAGGTTTGCCTGCGCGGGCAAGGGGCGCCAACCTGCGCCAAGAATTAAACCATATGGTTTATATGGATAAATCATATAAACAAGTGTAAGGGTGCACAGAGAAAGCAGGTTTGATTGAGTGTGTCTGCACTGGCAACCTACTTCAACCTGCTTTCCTGTTTGCTTCAATCATTCTTGCCTGCTCAACCTGTGCAGGTAGACGCTACTACACAATATGGATGTTGAGCTCCTGATAGCAAAAGTATATGCTAGACAGTCAGTGTGGGATAAATGGAACAAGCACTATGCTAACAGGAATGTTGTGGATAAGCTGTGGGCTGAAATCAGCCAGGAGTTGAACATGAAGATGATGATATTCTCCAAACTCTTCTCTCTTCTTTCTCTCTTGACTTGTGTATGAACATTATCAAGCAGCATGAAGTCACCGTCAGATGATGACCATGACATCTTGTATCCTGATGACAAATACAGCACTTACCAAGTGGGTCGAAACTGGTTACCTGCTTCCTCTGTGAACACCTTATTGCACTGGTTTCCGGTGCAGGTTGGCACCAAAAACCAGCACGCTGGTAACCTGCTTTCTCTGTGCACAAACCCTAAGGTATTCATTCCTATAAAACCCATTCATTACCTCTTTAACAGCGGCCAGGAGTGCAGGATTATCATGGAGTCGGAGGCCCTTTCTAAACCAGTGTACAGTGGTCATATTGGGAGATGCTGCATGGGTCAGAAAAGTTTCACAAGCATAGTGGTTAATAAATCTAATGGCATAAGCAATAGAATATCACAAGAACACATATTCTTACTAACTACACACATCTACTTTAGAAGCTACAAGTACCTCTCGATTTACATGGAGATTGCGTTCCTGAAGAGGGGACGCAAAACGAAAATCACATAAATATATATATATATATATATATATATATATATATATATATATATATATATATATATATATATATATATATATATATATGTATATATATACAGAGTGATTGAAAAGTAGCTCCCTATTTTAAAAATCTTATAATTTTTTTTATATGCAGTTATTTTTTGTTCAAATTTTTAATGTATGTTCCTTAATATATGTCAATTTAATTGTTCATGTTTTCTTTTCAGATTGATTATTTTGTATTAAAATTCGAAGGCCCATAGAGATGTCCGGACATCTAACTCTAGACAAGCATGCCCAGCTAGCGGCACACTACAAAGTTTGGAAATCAGTTGTTCAAGTACAAAGGTGGTGGAGGTCCATCAAAGGAATACATGCTCAGATTGATGTAAAGACTGTCAAGAACTGTCACGCAAAACTCATGGCTAAAGGTTCTGTGATGGATGTTTGAAGAAGCGGTTGCCCTTCCAAAGCCAGTGATCAGGAAGTAAAGAGAAGAGTTCAAGAAATGTTCACTCAGAGCCCCAAAAAGTCCATTGGACAAGCAGCATCACTGTGTACGAACTGTGCTGAAGAAGCATCTTGCATGGGCTCGAGTGATCTTCCCAGCAATGTGGCAAAAAATAATTTTCTGATAGTTTCAAGAATGGATTAACTACCCGATATAGGTATACTTGATGCTTGTTCTGAGCTTACAGCACACTTTCCACACCTTTTTATTTCAGTAAAGGTGGAGAAAGTCGTCAGTCTGGTATAAAGTAATAAAAAATACATCATTGGTTGTATTTTTTAGCCTAGAATATGAAATGAGCACTGCTGCCAGCAGAAAACCATTATGAAAAATTCCCTAAATCTAACAAAAAATCCCACAAGTTTGGGGAAAATCCCTAATTTTGTGTTCTTTGCATATAAACCCACTGAAGCATTCTAATTAACCCAAACCTATGCTAACACCCAACCTATTGAATACCCTTAATACATTTTCTATTTTTTTTTCTTTTCTTTTTGCGGTCGTTAGGATAGGGGCTTTGGTTAAAACTTTCACTAATTCTAAATTCTAAATGAGTACTTACCCAAAGAAAGTGTAGAGAGGGAATGTGTCTTGGATTAATGTATACTTCCCACTAGTTTACTCCTTTTCGTGTCTGTTTGACCGCTTTCTCCACCAATACCGATGCTTCAACGTTTTCCTCAGTGATTCTCTTTCAGGCTGGCGTGCTGTTCGTATTGCTGTTCCTCTTTAGGCTACGAATGGAAAGTTACGCAAGTGTGAGAATTTATACGTTAGCCTATTGGGAGGGAATTATGGAAGCACAATTTATAAAGACACGAGAACATGTCTGATAAGAATATACGCACTGGTATTTAGATATAGGTTTTTTTTTTTTTTATTATTCAGTGGCTAGCTTGACGATGTACTAGTTCGTGGTTATGCGTGTTACTTTCGTTGTTGATGTCGACAGTTACCTAACCTTGATCTTGATCTTGATCTTGATGTTACAGGTGGCTCGGGATCGCTCCATTGCCAGGCCTTTATATCGGCAACTCCTGTAGAAAAGCAAAACAAACAGACAGACAGAAAAAAAGAAAAAAACAGTATCTTGCACATTAATTATCTCTACATCTGACACGCCACATTTTTTCCAGGAACTCCTTCACAGCTTCAATCATCCTTTCATTCGTCTCTCTACACAGTCCCAGCAGCAACACCATCCATTCCCTTCCTGTCTTCTCCACTCTCTCATCCCAACTATGCCCTAACTCAGTCAAAATCACTTGCATCATCTCCATCCTGTCTCATTCATACTTCTCACACTCGAGTACCACATGCTCCACCGACTCATCCTCTCCCATGTCATCTTGATCTTGATGTTACATGTGTCACATGTCAACCTATGGTAGATCTTGATCTTGATGTTACAGTTGGCTCGGGATCGCTCCAGGGCCACTGGCCACCTTCTAACCTCCATAGACCCTTCCTAATGTCAACAAAATCACACTCAAAACTCATGGTAAAAATGTGTCCCAGCAGTAGTGAAGGGGCTAAGCTATGGTTATTTCCCTTCTTCATCTGACCTGGTGAATATTTCTTGACTGGCAGCAGGTGTGGGTGGTGAGACAAGCTGCTGCTGCTGCCGCTGCAAGTGTCTCTCTGGAGAGCCTCTGTTGGGGCCAAAGATGAAGTGATCAAATGGCGAAATTGAGGAAAATGTTCATGTCGTAAGTGGACACTAGAGGGCAGCAGCAGTCTAGAGTATTGGAGGGGTGGGCTGGCCTGACGCCACACAACGGCAACGCTCCACCATCACATTCAAAATGTCCCCACGTACAGAAAGAAACAATTCTTGCTGCATTTGTGGCGAAAATTGAGCAACTTGTCCACGGATGCACCTTCATCTGTTCCCTAGAAACACTAGAAGGTATGTAGTGATAGGTAATGATAAGATAAGTCAATAAATAATTATGACACATTTAAATAAAAAGCCATTCTATATATCGGAGTATCTGCCTCACTGAGGAAACGTTAGATAAATATCGTTAAAACATTTACAAATCTAGCCTAACCTTATCCAGATTGCTCTAAAGGTTGTGACATAGTGACTGGTTTTATTGTTGAGTTGAATTTTATTGGCGCTGACACACATTTCACTTGTAGACGAATGCAGTGGCTCCAATGCAAGCTGACTGGAAAGACCACCACCCTGTTGTTACCATGGCTTAATATTGCAGTCCCACGTCTCACGGGTAAGACAGGTATATATTGTTGCAGCGGCGCTTAGTGTGAAGATAGCGTTGGCAATGCTACCAGATTGGCAATGATGACATTGGTGCAGGAGTGGTATTGAGGGCCGGAGTTTGCGGCCAGGTGGATATCTTGTGCCTCATTGGCCAGTAGAAGGGACGCGACTAGGACATGGCTGGAGGGGCGACACAAGGGAAAAGGGGGCTGTTGTCAGCAAATAGTTTTCTGCCGCCGGCCCGCCGGGCTCGGCGGGCGGCGACAGGAGTGCGAGTGAGGGGAGAGAAGAGAGAGGAAGAAGTTGGGGCCCAGTGAGGTGAGAGGACGCCAGCCTGCCCCGCTCTCCCTGAGGATGAGAGCGCCTGCCTGTCTCCCTGAGGACGTGTTCCTGCCCTGTTTGTGTTGTGGTATAAGTACTGTGTGCCATCCTGTATTAACTCTTGTGTGCCAGTAAAGTAAGGAAGTAGTGCCATGCCTTTAACTGTATTCCTGCCTCTCTAAGTAAGTCTGGGGTCTGTGGGTCTGTACCTCGCTTCCCTTGCTAGTCACGAATCTTCGCCGAGAAGAGTCCCTGTGTGTGTGCTGCCGACCCTGTCCTGTATGCTGTCCTGAGGGTGACGCTGTTGGTACTTAGTAAGAGTGTACCTGTCGTTGCCTTGGAAGCTGTGTTGGTGTGTGTGGACAAAGGGGAAGCAGCATAACAAGTGGTGTCAGGAGTTTTTGGGATAGTTTGGCTAGCGAGATTGCCGGGTACAAGGCACCATGGCGGACTCAGACCCGAAAGGCAGTGAGTCAGGCTTGGAAGGGCTGAAAGCCTTGTTCGTCAAAATGGCACAGGAATTAAAGCAGGAAATTAGGGCAGCGGTGGTGCAATTGGATCGGTCGAGAGAGGAGTTCAGGGAGGAGCTGGTGGCAGCGAGACGACGTTGTGAGGGAAGCACTGAAGTCGTCCGGAGCAGAGTGGAGGAAGAAGTTGTGACAGCCCAATCCCCTGTGTCAGACCAGCAGTTGTGTGGCGTGACTGGCCACTGTGAGCTGAGAGTCTCTGTTGCCAACATGGAGGAACCCTGTCTGTTGGGGCTGGAATCCCTGTTTGGGAATGCAGCGTGTGATGACCTCGGAAGGATGCAGCGGAAGGTACGTGGAGAAGTCGTACCACTGGTCCTTGAGGATGCTGTTAAACAGGTCGAGAGCCCCGTGACGAGTTCGGATGTCAAGGAGAGACTGGAGCTGAACTGCGGAGTCGTGAGGGAACGTGAGGCAGCAGACGCCACTGAGGAAGGAGGTGGAGGCCATGCAGCAGTGACCAACTGCGGTGATGAGGTGGACGGCGGCGCGGGGAAGGTGAGCCCCATGGAGAGCGGGCAGAGCGGGCAGAGCGAGGCTGGCGAGCAGCGAGATGTCGGGCAGCATGTCCACCAGAGGTTTGGGTGGACGGAGGAAGACGAGGTGCAGCTGTGCAAGGAGGAATTCTTGCTGGAAAGTCCTGCTACCATGGACTCGGTGAAGCAGAGGGAGAAGCTGCACATACAAGATGGTGTGTGGCAGAGGCACTTGAAGGATGCAGCGACACAGCATGTCCACCTGGTGTTTGGGCGGACGGAGGAAGGCGAGAAGTCGTGCAGGGAGGAGCAGCCGTGCAAGGAGGAATTCTTGCCGGAAATTCCTGCTATCGAGGACTCTGTGGAGCAGGGGGAGACACAGCACGTACAAGACGGCGTGTTGCAGAAGGGCATGGAGGATGCAGCACACAGCAGACGTGGCTGCTGGTAAACCCTTTCTCCCTGCAGGTTGAGTTGCTGGAGGAGGCGCATGCTGGCGTCTCTGGTGGGCACCAGGGGCGCAGGAAGGCTTTGTGTAGCCTGTGCCGACGCCTGTGCTGGGTTGGCATGAGGCATGAGGTGGAGTGGTGCGAGCTGTACCACGTTTACGTCGCCGAGAAGGAATCTGAGCGACGTACCAGAGCAGCGCTGAGGTGGTACCAGTTTGGCGCTCCCTGGGAGGGGATGGCGGTGGATGTCGCCGGGGCACGGCCTAGTATGCCCCAAGGTAACCACCGCTACCTCCCTGAGGCTACTGGACGACCACCTGGGGAGGAGCTACCACAGACGTTGCCTGAGGCTGTGGCTGCGTTGCAGCGGCGAGGTGGAGAAACACTGGCAACGTAGAGAAGCGTCAGCAGGTAGGAGGAGCAGACAGCGAGGTGGAGGACGAGGCTGCGATGGGTGGAAGCAGAGTGCACGTGAGAGGGGACAGCAGACGACGAGCGTGAGTGAGCCGCTTGTCTCACACCCTCAGATCGAGGAAAAGACCTGTGGTGAAGGGACTACAGGTGAGGAGCGAGCATGAATAGTCGGTTCGACTATTTTGTAGGGGGAGGGTAGTGTTGCGGCGGCGCTTAGTGTGAAGATAGCGTTGGCAATGCTACCAGATTGGCAATGATGACATTGGTGCAGGAGTGGTATTGAGGGCCGGAGTTTGCAGCCAGGTGGATATCTTGTGCCTGATTGGCCAGTAGAAGGGATGCGACTAGGACGTGGCTGGAGGGGCGACACAAGGGAAAGGGGGGCTGTTGTCAGCAAATAGTTTTCTGCCGCCGGCCCGCCAGGCTCGGCGGGCGGCGACAGGAGTGCGAGTGAGGGGAGAGAAGAGAGAGGAAGAAGTTGGGGCCCAGTGAGGTGAGAGGACGCCATCCTGCCCCGCTCTCCCTGAGGATGAGAGCGCCTGCCTGTCTCCCTGAGGACGTGTTCCTGCCCTGTTTGTGTTGTGGTATAAGTACTGTGTGCCATCCTGTATTAACTCTTGTGTGCCAGTAAAGTAAGGAAGTAGTGCCATGCCTTTAACTGTATTCCTGCCTCTCTAAGTAAGTCTGGGGTCTGTGGGTCTGTACCTCGCTTCCCTTGCTAGCCACGAATCTTCGCCGAGAAGTGTCCCTGTGTGTGTGCTGCCAACCCTGTCCTGTATGCTGTCCTGAGGGTGACGCTGTTGGTACTTGGTAAGAGTGTACCTGTCGTTGCCTTGGAAGCTGTGTTGGTGTGTGTGGACAAAGGGGGAGCAGCATAACAATATATATATATATATATATATATATATATATATATATATATATATATATATATATATATATATATGTGTGTGTGTGTGTGTGTGTGTGTGTGTGCTCCATCAATAATTTTGTTATGTGAATGCAATGATTATTCTTGTCACAACATTGCAAGTATGAAATTCAATGCTTAGGAGGCATTAAAATTCAGTTTAGAGTTTCAGAATTAATCTAGTCATTATGGCTATTGGTTTATGTAACCGATATTACACAATAAAATATATTAATCTATATGTATATGTATCAATATACCTATGAATGAGTGAATATACGACTATATAAGAAAAGGAGGGGGAAAAATTGAGAAAAACAATATAGCCATTCCTTGTGAAACAGAAAATGGGTTTCATTCTCTATCTTTAGCTTCCGTCAATGGCCACTGTGGCGCCATGATCTTTCTTCCAAGGTATAATTATTACTGAATCATGAAAATTGATGTAGTGAGTGGTTGTACTGCTTTACTGTTGTTATCCTACACACTGCATTGCTTCCATCTCTGGTAGTTAACCCTTTCACTGTTATTTGCTCCATCATTTCTTAATAACTGATAATTCTAAGACATCTTTATTTGTTCATAAGTTACCTGAAATCTTTCAACTGGATACAAATTGCAAAATATACTCTTTTTTATGCCTTCCTTTCTCACAGATGCTGATAAAGATATGAGGTATTGCTACTCAATACTAATAAGTATATACAGAGAGAGAGAGACTATCCTAGAAAACAATTAGCTATTTGAATTCAACAACCTAGATATGAAGGAAGGGCTGCAGGATATTCAAAATTGGAGGAAAGGTAGAGGAAACCCATCAGTGTGGGTGGAGGTGTAGCAGAGTGGATCATCCCACATTGTCTGGCCCAGCAGGATATCATATGTAAGAATCCTTGGTCTGGCCCAGCAGGATATTATATGTAAGAATCCTTGGTGTGGCCCAGCAGGATATTGTATGTAAGAATCCTTGGTCTGGCCCAGCAGGATATTATATGTAAGAATCCTTGGTCTGGCCCAGCAGGATATCATATATGGTCTGGCCCAAGAATCCCTTGGTCTGGCCCAGCAGGATATTATATGTAAAAATCCTTGGTCTGGCCCAGCAGGATATCATATGTAAGAATCCTTGGTCTGGCCCAGCAGGATATCATATGTAAGAATCCTTGGCCTGGCCCAGCAGGATATTAATTGTAAGAATCCTTGGTCTGGCCCAGCAGGATATCATTTGTAAGAATCCTTGGTCTGCCCCAGCAGGATATTATATGTAAGAATCCTTGGTCTGGCCCAGCATGATATCATATGTAAGAATCTTTGGTCTGGCCCAGCAGGACATCATATGTAAGAATCCTCGGTCTGGCCCAGCAGAATATTATATGTAAGAATCCTTGGTCTGGCCCAGCAGGATATCGTATTGCACACCGGCATAACACTGCAGGAGCCCTCGGGAAGAGGCTCCTTGGCCCTCCCCATCTATCTGGCGTCCCTCTGGAATGACTGGTGAGTCGTCTGGCAAGCTACACCACAAAATATGGCTGATCAGCTTCACCAGACTGACCACCTTTCCTTCCTTCCACAGTACAGCAGAGGTGTGTCACACCAGCCAGCCACCCACTGCATCCTTCAACTCTCTCTCTCTCTCTCACCAATACATATGCAGCCCAGAGTCCCAAACCATGTCAACAAAAACTGCAAGTGCTAATAAATGGCTACAAAGTTTATTCATCAATTAACTCTGAGACAAAAGTAATGTGTGTTGGTTGGCAGTGTCTCATCTCCTCCGCCACTTTACATTCTGGTGCACAACCACCACCACCACCACTGCCATGATATCCAGGCCTGTCAGTGACCATGTTGTTTGTTGGAGGTTATTGTTCAAGTCTTAATAATTGATATTTAGTAACTTCTTGTCTTTCAACTTTAGTGAGTGTGAGAATAGAATAGAATAGAATTTATTTGTATGCTCAGACTTTAAAATGAAAGTATGGAGCACAGCTCTGTAGTAAAATTACAACAATGATAATAATAATATTAATAAAGAAAGATTTCCATTCATTAGAGTAGGTGTTTAATGCTATCAGAGCCTGTCTCATTCCTCCCTCACCGTCACATAATATAAAAGTATCATCAGCATACAATGGACTAAAAGTTTAGGGTTAGAATTAATCAAATCATGACCAAAATCCAGAAAATTGCAGTTATGTTGAAGTCATTTACTTTCAATGTCATAAACATAAAATACAAACAAGAGTGGTGACAGATTTTCCTCTTGTCTTAATCCCATATTACATACAAAATTTCCAGATATCTCTTGGTTTAACATTACACAAGACCTGATGTTACCATACATGTTTCTAATCATTACAATCAGTATTTTCCCATTTACTTTCTCCTTCACCAGTTTAAACCATAAACCATCATGACATAGTAAATCAAAATCTTTCTTGTAATCTACAAATAAACAAAATAATTTCTTTTTCCTCCATTTAAACAAATCAATTACACATTTAAGAAGAAAAATGCAATTCAAGGTGGAAGAGTCACATCTAAAACCACCTTGAGTTTCATTTATGATGTTAATGGTGTTGTGTTAGAATACTTAGTAGGTAAGCCTTTCATTAAGAATTGAGGTGAAGAGTTTGCCTAGACAGCTAAGTAGTGTGATGGCCCTGCAGTTGTTGATGTCACAAGTGTCACCACCTTTGCTCTTGTATATTGGGACAATCATGCCAACCAACCATTCAGATGGCATTACACATCAGGGATCTTATTGAAAAACATGATATATAAAGGTAACAAAATGTTTTCAGTTATTTCTATGTATTCATTTATTTTCATGTCAGTTCCAGGAGCTTTGTGGTTCTTGAGTTTTTTTGTTTTTAAATACTTCCTCCTCTGTTATGGGATTGTTCAGTATATATATATGTTGTTATTTACTAAAGTGTTATCAGTGGCAAGTTGCTGGAAATGTTCAGAAAATTGATTGAGTGAAAAGGGAATTTCAGGGGTTTTCTTTTGACCATTCAAGATTCTCTAGTAAGTTTTAGGGTCACTACATTTAGTTTCTCAGAGTTCTTTAACTATGTTATTTCTCTCTTTACTTTTCACTGTTTTTAGTTCTATTTTCTATTTTATACTTTCTGTTATCATCTTATCAAAGTTCACTCTATTTTTATGAAGATTGTATATTATTTGTCAGGCTTTATGATATTGTTTTGTGACTTTTAAACACCGATAGTCACAGCCCTCTCAGATGGAATTATTACTCTTTTATATGTATGTTTTTTGCTTAAACTGACGAAAAGTCACAAGTGCTGGCTCAATAAGAATTTGCTGTAGTTCCTTAAGTATTTCATCAACAGTTAAATCATGGATTTTTGTTACCAAAACATTCACTTTTCCTTTATCAATGTTTCTCTCATACTCACTGCTTTTGTCAATATTCCATTTATCTGGTTTTATACGTGACTGTCTTACCGCCTGTGTATTTATGGGCACAGTTATTACATTACGTGTTGTACTAAATTTTAGTTCTGCATGTGTGGCTGTGTCTGTCAAGACTACCTTTTCGGGTAAATCTTTTCCCACACTCCAGGCACTAGAACTTTCTCTCCCCAGTGTGGGTGTGGATGTGTGTGTTTAGACTACCTTTCAGGGTAAATCTTTTCCCACACTCCAGGCACTGGAACTTTCTCTCCCCAGTGTGGGTGAGGATGTGTCTCTCAAGATCACTTTTCTGGATAAATCTTTTCCCACACTCCTGGCACTGGATCTTTCTCTCCCCAGTGTGGGTGAGGATGTGTGTGTCAAGACTACCTTTCTGGGTAAATCTTTTCCCACACTCCAGGCACTGGAACATTCTCTCCCCAGTGTGGGTGAGGATGTGTGTGTTAAGACTACCTTTCTGGGTAAATCTTTTCCTACACCCCAGGCACTGGAACTTTCTCTCCCCAGTGTGGGTGAGGATGTGTGTCAAGATGACCTTTCTGGATAAATCTTTTCCCACACTCCAGGCACTGGAACACTCTCCCCAGTGTGGGTGAGGATGTGTCTGGCAACATTACTCTTCTTGGCAAATGTCTTCCCGCAGTGGTCACAAGTGTAGGTCCTGCCGCCAGTGTGGGTGGCAGTGTGTTTAATGGGGCCACTGTTGCCTCTCAGCCTTGCCTTACCAAGATGGGAGAGGACGTGGTTGGCAATGGCAGCCTTGGTGGAGCACACTTTCCCGCAGTGGTCACAAGTGTAGGTCCTCACGCCTGGGTTCGCCCGCTGCTCCTGGCTGTTCCTCATGTTGCTGCTGCTGCTGCTGCCTGGCCTTGCACCCTCCATTGCAACACTGCTCCTGGCCACGGCCAGTCCTGCAGGAAAACTGGGGCTGCACCGAGGGAGTCCCGTCACCTGGCACCTGTAACGGAGGAGGCTGTTAGCACACAGGCAGGGAGAGGCTTCCTGCATCACCCTCAGTCCAATACACACACACACACACACACACACACACACACACACACACACACACACACAGACACAGACACACATACACACACTCACACACATACAAAAACTGGACAACCATCTTTCCTGGGGGCAGCATGTAGCCAGTGTGGTAAGAGCTGCATCTTATCGTCTGTACATGTTGCGCAGACTCAGGTCTCTAGGAACAATGGCGAACGAGCTCAAGGGAGTGTACACCTCCTTTATCCTTCCTAACCTTGTTTCTGCCTCTCCAGCTTGGTCATCTTCCCTGAACACCACTCAGCTACACCAGCTGGAGAAGGTCCAGAAAAGGGTGTGCAGGCTCATCCTTGGCCCTGCATATGTAGACTACAACGCTGCCCTAACTACCCTGAGCCTGCCCACGCTGGCCGAGAGGTACCACCAAGCTCTCACCGTGTTCGGGACAGGCTTACTCAGGAGCCAGCATCACCACCACTTCCTTCCACCACACGTGCCGCCTCCCACTCAAACAACGAGGCACACCAACAAACTGGTGCCCTTGAAAGCCCCATACAAGACAGGTATGATGGACCAAGTGCCATTCCAACCATCATCCGGGGCATAAACAATGTACAGTAGACCATAGTTACATAAGTCATACATTTAGGCAGTTTTCACTTCTAGAATAAGGTCATTTTCCACTCCCTCCCCTGTACAACTTTTCAGTCCCAGGACTGCTTTATTAATAAAACCTTTATTATCATTATTATTATTATCATTATTATTATTATTATTATTATTATTATTATTATTATTATTATTACTATTACTACCCTCCACAGGCAAGACACACCTGTTAGCTCCTCAACCACCACAGTGGCCACACTGTCAGCTAATGGTGTGCTCCTCAACCACCACAGTGGCCACACTGTCAGCTAATGGTGTCCTCCTCAACCACCACAGTGGCCACACTGTCAGCTAATGGTGTGCTCCTCAACCACCACAGTGGCCACACTGTCAGCTAATGGTGTGCTCCTCAACCACCACAGTGGCCACACTGTCAGCTAATGGTGTGCTCCTCAACCACCACAGTGGCCACACTGTCAGCTAATGGTGTGC
The DNA here is from genome assembly GCA_020233015.1 of Callinectes sapidus. NCBI lineage: Eukaryota > Metazoa > Arthropoda > Malacostraca > Decapoda > Portunidae > Callinectes > Callinectes sapidus. The sequence goes on along the minus strand of CM035183.1, from coordinate 5,221,640 downwards.
TCCTCAACCACCACAGTGGCCACACTGTCAGCTAATGGTGTGCTCCTCAACCACCACAGTGGCCACACTGTCAGCTAATGGTGTGCTCCTCAACCACCACAGTGGCCACACTGTCAGCTAATGGTGTGCTCCTCAACCACCACAGTGGCCACACTGTCAGCTAATGGTGTGCTCCTCAACCACCACAGTGGCCACACTGTCAGCTAATGGTGTGCTCCTCAACCACCACATTGGCCACACTGTCAGCTAATGGTGTGCTCCTCAACCACAACAGTGGCCACTCTGTCAGCTAATGGTGTGCTCCTCAACCACCACAGTGGCCACACTGTCAGCTAATGGTGTGCTCCTCAACCACCACAGTGGCTACACTATCAGCTAATGGTGTGCTCCTCAACCACCAGTGGCCACACTGTCAGCTAATGGTGTGCTCCTCAACCACCAGTGGCCACACTGTCAGCTAATGGTGTGCTCCTCAACCACCACAGTGGCCACACTGTCAGCTAATGGTGTGCTCCTCAACCACCACAGTGGCCACACTGTCAGCTAATGGTGTGCTCCTCAACCACCACAGTGGCCACACTGTCAGCTAATGGTGTGCTCCTCAACCACCACAGTGGCCACACTGTCAGCTAATGGTGTGCTCCTCAACCACCACAGTGGCCACACTGTCAGCTAATGGTGTGCTCCTCAACCACCACAGTGGCTACACTGTCAGCTAATGGTGTGCTCCTCAACCACCAGTGGCCACACTGTCAGCTAATGGTGTGCTCCTCAACCACCAGTGGCCACACTGTCAGCTAATGGTGTGCTCCTCAACCACCACAGTGGCCACACTGTCAGCTAATGGTGTGCTCCTCAACCACCACAGTGGCCACACTGTCAGCTAATGGTGTGCTCCTCAACCACCACAGTGGCTACACTATCAGCTAATGGTGTGCTCCTCAACCACCAGTGGCCACACTGTCAGCTAATGGTGTGCTCCTCAACCACCAGTGGCCACACTGTCAGCTAATGGTGTGCTCCTCAACCACCAGTGGCCACACTGTCAGCTAATGGTGTGCTCCTCAACCACCACAGTGGCCACACTGTCAGCTAGTGGTGTGTTCCTAAAGACATGCAAGGGCGACAAATGCAATAAACTGGAGTCTGCAGACCAGACCAGACCAGACTAGGCCATAGTCTGGTCTGGTCTCAGGTGTCAGTTAGCAATGCCCAGTGTGTCATTTTTACCCTGTGCCAATATTTCTTAGTTACTTCAATATTTGTGTCACCAAACACTACATCACTTCTCTAACTGCCTCATCAACATTCCGCAACACACAAACATTGACTACAAACATTTCTCCTCCAAGATGCTTTGTGGAGAGAAATAACTAAATAAATAAACAGATTATAAAAACTGCCTTGTTGCAAAGAGGAAGGCAATGAGCTTTTGTTGGTGGTAACTTGAGAGAGAGAGAGAGAGAGAGAGAGAGAGAGAGAGAGAGAGAGAGAGAGAGAGAGAGAGAGAGAGAGAGAGAGAGAGAGAGTAGATATAAATGGGGGTGAGGGAAGACACAAGGGACACAAATAATGAAACTTTGGTTAGTCGGGTAGAGATGGGTGATAGATTTGATGAAAGTGATCATAATGAAATCGGATTCAAGATCAATGCAAAGAGGAAAGAGGAACAAAATATGGCTTTAATGCCAGATTTTAAAAAAGCCAATTATCAGGGCCTTAGAACTCACCTACAGAATGTTAATTGGGAGGAAATAGGAGTAGGCAGAGGGGAGGATTGAGTAAATGAAGTAGAGAGGCAGTACAGAGGCATAGTTAGGGAAATTCAGATGGCACAGGAGCAATATATACCAAAGAGGAGGATAAGATCAAGTAGAAATTACCCAAAGTGGATGAATGAACAACAACATAAGGAGGATATAGGATTAAAAAGAGGGCTTTATAGGAGAATTAAAAGGGGGGAAGCACACTTCATAGGATAGTATAATTAACTAGCTAGGAAAGTTAAAAAGACATTAGAACTGCAAAATGGAATTATGAAGTTAAAATGGCTAGGGATGCCCAGAAGCATCCAAAGAGTTTTTACCAGCTATACAGGGCTAAAGCTAAGGAAGGAATAGAACTCTTAAAGAAATGGATGGAAGTTTTATAGAAAAAGGGGAGGAAATAAGTAAGGAATTAAAGTCCGGCCTGAAAAACCTGTTATCCTTCTACAGGAAAGTATTTGAAACCTTAGATAGTGGTGACAGGTATTACATAATTTTTCTGGATTTTAGCAAAGCCTTCTACACAGTACCCCATAGAAGACTGATAAGTTTTAAAGGTCAGAGCTCATGGAATAGATGGGAAGGTATTAGAGTGGATCAGGGGATGACTTACAAGTAGGGAACAGAGGGGACACATAAGTGGAAAGATATCAGAATGGGGTAATGTCACTAGTGGTGTCCCACAGGGTTCAGTTTTAGGACTGCTGTTATTTGCAATCTACTTAAATGACTTAGATGCAGGAATAAGCAGCGATATCAGTAAATTTGTAGATGACACAAAAATGGGAAGACCAATTTTTTATTTTTTATTTTTTTAAGTAGAAGGGAGTCGGCCAAGGGCAACAAAAATAAAACAAAAAGGCCCAATGTAGTGCTGGTCCCTGGAAAGTCCAGATTTAGTAGCCAGAAGAATGGGATAAGTGTCTTGATACCTCTCTCTTGAAACAGTTCAAGTCATAGGCAGGTGAAAATACAGAAGCAGGTAGTGAGTTCCAGAGTTTACCAGAGAAAGGGATGAAAGACTGAGAATACTGGTTTACTCTTGCATTAGAGAGGTAGACAGAATAGGGGTGAGAGGAAGAGGCAAGTCTTGTGCAGCGAGGCCGCGGGAGCACGGGAGGCATGCAGTTAGCAAGATCAGAAGAGCAGTTAGCATGAAAATAGCGGTAAAAGAGAGCAAGAGGCTGAAGACAGTCAGTCAGAGGAGAGGAGTTGATAAGACGAAAAGCTTTTGACTCCACCCTGTTCAATACAGCTGTATGAGTGGAGCCTCCCCAAACATGTGAAGCATACTCCATACATGGGTGGATGAGGCCCCTGTATAGAGTTAGCAGTTGGGGAGGTGAGTAAAATTAAGAAGAAAGAGGATACTTGGAGACTACAAGAGGACTTAAATAAATTGCAGTATTGGTCAGAGAAATGGAAAATGCAGTTTAATGTTAACAAGTGTACCATTATGAGCGTCGGTAAGGAAAACTGGCCTGTAGAATATCCATTAAGTAATGACACCTTAGGAAAGATACGTAGTGTGAGGGACTCGGGAGTACGAGTTAGTAGTGACCTACGTCCAAGGCAACAGTGCATTCTAGCTAGGAATAGAGCTAACAAAATATTGGGTTTTATAGGCAGGTGTGTGACAAATAGGACTCCAGATGTCATTCTGAGATTGTATTTAGGACTAGTTAGACCCCATCTAGATTACACAGTTCAGTTTTGGTTCCCGTATTATAGGAAGGATATAGAGTCCCTGGAGGCAGTTCAGAGTAGAATGACCATAATGATTCAGGGGATGAGAAATGTACCCTATAAAGATAGGAAAAATTGTCTAAATCTCCACTCCCTAGAGAGAAGGAGAGCAAGAGGCGATATGATTGAAGTTTACAAATGGGTACAAGGGATAAATAAAGGAAGCATTGATCAGGTGATAGAAATTAGTAGCCAGCAGGGCAGGACATGCAGCAGCAATGGGTACAAGTTAGATAAGCCTAGATTCAGGACAGACATAGGTAGACATTATTGGTTCACTAACAGAGTGGTGAATAACTGGAATAGGCTGGACAAATATGTAGTGAGTGCAGAGTCAATAGGTAGCTTTAAAAAACGGTTAGATGAGAGTATGGATAGAGATGACAGTTGGATAAATATTATGGATTAAAGGGGCTGCCTCGTATAGGTCATACTGACCTTCTGCAGTCACCATCCTCTTATGTTCTTATGAGAGAGAGAGAGAGAGAGAGAGAGAGAGAGAGAGAGAGAGAGAGAGAGAGAGAGAGAGAGAGAGAGAGAAGCAAGTGTTTAGAATGGTGGTGCAGCGTTCTGAGTCAGCGGTCACTGACCTGAGGGGCTCTGGGGCAGAATGGACGGCAGGACTTGCCGGTGGGGTCTGCTCTCTGTCCCGCTGCAAAACAAACAAACAAGTAAATAAAACAATAATAAACAAATAAAGTAACAAAAATATATTAAAAATCACTGACGACAAGAGTCTTGTCCTGCAACGCTGCCATGACCCACTTCAGTATTTGTCCAGATTGTTGCCTGTCTCACAGCGGTACTTCTCACCTTATCCACGCATCAGATCTCATTATTCTGTGCATTTTGAACCCGATATATGTATGAATTGCAAGTTGCTAGAAATGCCAACTCCAATTTTTGAAAAGTTAAGATGTTACTTGAGGGAGGGAAGATCACAGCGACAATGGTGGTGACACGAGATGCAAACATTTACCCAAGTTAGGTTTAGTTTGGTTAGGTTAAGGTGTGTTTCAGTTAGGTTAGGTTTATTTACATTATGGCAGTTAGGTTAGGTTAGATTAGATCTAGTTTTGCGTTGTGCACAGGAAAAACCATCTCCAAATGACAAAGTGCCTTATTTTGTCCAGCAATGAATAGCCAGTGTATTCACCTGTGAGAAGGCCAACAAACTGAACATTTAGACCCCTTTCTCAACCACACATCTGTACATATAAAGAAAGAAACAGACCAACAAAAAAGAAAAAAAAAAAAATAATAATAATAATAATAATAATGATGAGCCATGCTGTTCTTGTGATGGCTGCCATGTTCTGGATCTTGATGTTGGTGCCAGCTTCCTCCCTCGCAATAAGTAGAACGCTAAAATATTCACCAACAGTTTGCACAAGAATAGAAAGAACAATAAATCACCGAGTGAAAAACTTAATGAACAAACAAATAGTATATAGGTACTTTTAATACACACTCAAAAAAAGATGGCAGAAAAAGTAATGGTAATATAATTTTACAATATTGGGAGTGCAATTTTTGCCTCCCTTACTGCTGCTGCTGCTGCTGGCTGGGGAATGTTGAGCTTCTCCCCAGCAAGAGTGAGTGAGTGAGTGAGTGTGGCGTGGGTGGGTGTTGTGGGGTTGTTGCGTGGCACACACAGACAGACAAAGACAGACAGACACGGATAACAGCAGATGCTGATTGACTACTAAAACAAAGGATACAACACAAAAAATGGTCTCCTGCTGCTGCTATTGCTGCCCGGTCATACTACCACCACCACCACCACCAGGGGTATCCGGTCATTTCACCCACATGTCAGTTCGCCCACGCCAAAAGGTCGTTTCGCCCACTCTGTGAAGTCAGTTCGCCCACACCAAAAGGTCGTTTCGCCCACAGCATATAAATACGAAACAAAACTACTACTAATAATACTGCTACCAGACGTTGCCAAACATGTGAGCTAAAAAAAAAATGGACAGACTCATCCCGAAAAAAGACAGAAAAGGACAAACATATGTGTATATTAATTTCCTTCTCGTTCCTACACTCCACAAATTCCTGGTATAACACAGCCTAGTCAACATTCGGAGGACTGAACACAATAATGCACAGCCTTTATCAACCGAAAACTAAACAATAATTTTCACTAACCAACCTCCACAGCTGTTCTTGGAGCACTCATGAGTACTAATTAAGAGAGAGAGAGAGAGAGAGAGAGAGAGAGAGAGAGAGAGAGAGAGACCAGTGGGTGGAACAATTCCAAAATTCAAATAATACAATTGAAGCTTGAATGTAGGTTTTGTCATTGAGGAAAACCATCGTCTGCACTCAGTTCCTGACATAATGGCAGACTGTTCATACCACTGCATTCTTTGTGATTTTCCTGTAAGGGCAAGACAGGAAGGTATACAGTGTGATGGCTGTTGCAGGTGGCAACACAGGAAATGTGATACTGGTATATCGCGTGTAGATTATTGGACAGCTGTGAGGTCAGGGATTACCATTGACTGGAGTTGTACATTGTGTACAGATGCACAAACTCCTTCCAAAGTTGAATTAGAGTCTTCGGTTGATGATTCGCCCTTCCAAGATTCCGAAAATCTGGAACAAGCCAACATTTCAAGAAAAGCTGAATCATCACTGGAACACACTTTAAATGAAGAACACGCCACTTCTCCAATGGAACTAGAAATATCACTTGAAGATCCACCCCTGCAAAGTGAGGTAGGCTACAAGCAACCACTCCAGTGTCGGTCTCCTTCCAGTTAGTTGCGGAAGGTACAAAACGTGGTCACAACAAGCTTATAGATAGCCTAGGCTATACATACAACATAAAATCACGGCGGTCAAAAGTAACATATTGGCAGTGTACTGTCCGTCCAAAGGTAAAACCTTGCAAAGCAACAGTCATACAAAGAAGTGATAAGTTTGTGAGAGGTACTACATCACACAATCATCCTCCATCACCCGATTCTGCTTTTACCACTAAGATTACATCCAAGGTGAAGAAAATGGCGGTGCAAGATCTTTTCAAACCAGCGTCTGGAAAAGTTGATCAGGTAAATCTGTTGAAAAGAATTGCATGCATAGCACGTACTGTAATTCTAATGAACTCATCTCGATTGATGCTGAATGTATATAGTATATATAGATTATCTTCCAACTACACCTTGTGGTGTTATATCATAAATAAATAATATTTAATAATATTTAATTCCATTTAGGTTCTGTTGCAAGAGATGGGCAATGCATTATGCCCTAGTTTGCCTAAGCCTGAGTAGCTATCAAGAACTGCGAACCGGCAATGGCAGAAATTAAGACCAGTAGAACCTAACGACCTATCGTTTGTACTTGACGAGGCTCAAATTCCAACCAACTTCCTTAGAGCTGATGTAAGAGTCCATGGACGGTGGCACTTGCTCTTCGCCACTGATCAACAATTGGAACATGTCACCAGAGCAAAATCTTGGTATATTGATAGGACATTTAAGTTGTGTAGACACCCTTTTTCACAACTGTTAACAATTAATGCCTTCGTGCAAACCGAGGATTATGCAAAACAAGTGCCCCTATTGTTTATCTTGATGTCTGGCAAAAAGAAGAGAGATTACTGCGAAGTGTTTCCTGCACTTCTAAACTGTCTTTCAAATGAAACTTCAGTTCAACATATAACAATTGATTTTGAAAAAGCACTTTGGAAAGTATTACCAGAGTTTTTACCACATGCTACTATCAAGGGATGTGTTTTTCACTGGACACAGGCCTTATGGAGGAAAGTGAGTAAATCTGTGGATTAGTCTAATCTTATTAGCTTATTATTCCCTGCATGAGGGCAATTGTTTCCAAAGTTTCATATGTCTTTTTCTTCATCCAGATACAAGAGGTTGGTCTGCAGCACGCATACACCCATGATGAAGCAACCTTCAAATGCCTACGCAAGCTAATGGCCCTTCCGTTTCTACTGGAGGGAGAAATAACTCCGATATTTGAGCGTCTTGCAAATCAAGCTACGACCACTCAAGTGCGCACAGTAATAAACTACATATTGAAAACATGGATCAACAGCTCTGTATGGCCACCTTCCACATGGAGCATCTCCAACAAGTCTGTGCGCACCAATAATGATATTGAAGGGTGGCATAACCGCTTAAATAAACGGGCAGCAGGTAGAAGTAGCCTCCAATTCTACCTTTTGATAACCCTTCTGCACAAAGAGGCAAAGTTAACATCCTTGTATATAAGGCTGGTGTCCGAAAAAAAGCTTCGAAGGATTCAGCGAAGACAGTACAGGGAACTCCAAAACAAGCTGTTCATTCTATGGGATGAATATTTGAGGGGTGACAGATCTGCGCTACAGCATCTCAAGGCCTGTTCACACTTAAATGGACCAGTGAGCTAATAAACTTTAGCTACATGTCTGTCCACATTTAAATGTACCAGTCACCTAATTTGTTTTAATAACATGCATTTTATATGAACCCTCACGGTATTTTTTTTACTTTTAGAATAATTAAGACGTAACATTTTCCATACATTTTATTCATTGCATGATTCACTTAGGTTTTAATAGTTTTTAATACATGATTTCTGCATTGAATTGTACTTGTGGGCGAACTGACTCAACCTAGTCAGCAGCTTGCAGTGTGGCCGCCTTTGTCACCACTCTCGCCGTGTCCTGCTGCTGCTGCTGGTGCACGTCTCCTCCACACAGTCTCCAGCAGCGAGGTTCCTGCTGGCAGTGGGGTGGCAGGGGTGGTGTGGTGGTGATGGTGGTCATTGGTCGCCACAAGGAGAGAGAGAGAGAGAGAGAGAGAGTGAGAGTGAGCAGCAGCTGCCCCAGCCACGCCAAGCCACGGTCAGCTGGCCGCCTGCCGCGGGACTTTCAAAAGGAGACACAGCAGTGGTGCCACTCTAGAATTTCGGAAAACACTCGAGGCGTTTTCAGTGGCGTCCATCCCAACCGCCCTACACCCGAACGCCTTCCAGAGCACGACCGTTGAAACCCGGACATATGTAAGGCGTTTTCAGTGGCGTCTTTTACCCGAACACCTATTCGCCTTTGAGCAGTATGAGGCCACTAAAAACGAATAGCAACACTGCCAGACGACCCTCCCCCGTTGCTTGTTATTCAGTACTTACGTTTATTGATGTGTTGTGTGATAGGACAAGCGACCCCCACGACCTTCAGGGCAATATTTGTTTTCTTACCCCAAGTATTTGGTCCCAAATACCGCTACAGGCGCTCCCCTATTACTAAACTCCTTCTTACACTTTATAGATTCATGTGTGACATCTGGAAGGCACAGCTGATAGCCAGGAGCCATTGCCAGCTGTTGAGCAGGACCCTGGTGGCCCTCCATCACCTAACCCCTCAACTACACACGCCGTTGTGACTGACAGTGGCTCCTGTCGCACCTCCAAGAGGGACCACCACGATCACCCGCTGGACCACCACCGCCACCATCCACTGTTATGATTATCCTTGGTTATGACACAAGCCCTTAGAGCACGAACAAGAAAAATTAGACTAGAGAGTGAGAAGAGAAATTTTAGACACTAAAAAGTTTGAATAAATCAATGCAAAGAATAAAATTTAATATGATAAAATGAAGTGTTTTTTTTATTTGGGGGATGGGGCTTGAATGTAAATCGATATCATAATTAGTTTACCACATATTACCATCGAAAGCTCGAAGTATTAATGTAGGAGCTGTAAGATATGTTGGGCCGGCCTCACCGGCAACACACCCTGCCCGGGACGACAAGAAAAGATGTACGCAGCTATCGTCTTTCTCTCAACCCTCCTACATGGCGCAGTGACGGTGACGGACCAACTATAGCTGGACGTGCTCGACCATCCCTGCAGACTCCTAGGTCTAGCCGCAGGTCACCGCGGGCTCCACCAAGTCTGGTGCAGGCGCACATGCTGCTCCTGGCGCAGACAGAGGCCATTGCATCCCTACAGCAGCAACTGACGGCGACGCGTTCTCCTCGGCGCCCGCAAGCCCCACATGCATCAGCCCCGGAAAAGTGTGACATGGAGATGTCCACCGCAGCGTTCTGCCAGTGCCCAGATTCAGAAAGCACTTTACACTATTCAAGGGATGCATATCTCAAGGTTACAACTTTCAAACAGTGTATGGTATTCAGAAAGCCACTTACAACTTTCAAATGGTGTGGGAAGGGTGTAAATCTGGGCCCAGAACTACACCACCTGAGGAGGTGGTGTAACTCACTCAGATGAACATAAAATTCGGTATAACTAATGTTTGCCAAGAAGATATAAGTGATTTGAAACACTATGACACCCAAAAAATCATTCTATAAAGGCTGGATGATATATAGCCCACTGTGGAGACGATTCTCGGCTAGCCTAACTGCACCCCCACGGGCCCCACAGGCGAGCCGGACGGACCACAGACCGACACGAGTGTCCCTAATATTTAGATCTCGTGTTTTTATTTGTTTCACTTGATTTCTCCTGCAGATACATCATTACGATGTTTCTCCATCACTAAAACAGCTTGCCACAGGTCCTACAAGTTTGTGGGAGAAGAGGGAACTCAGAAATGTGTGGTTTGCCCCGCGGCAAAGTGGCCGACACAAAATCATATAGAACATCACTAATTTATTCAGACACACATTACCTTCCTAATAATAATGTCCTTGTGTATGTCTTCTGCTTCTACAATGACTAAAACTGAAGGGAACTGATAAAAACTTTAAGTAAAACAAGACAGAAGTAGAGGTGGCGATCAACAGAGAGACGACTATCAAAACAAGTCACAAGAGGAAGAAGAAGAAAAGGGCGGAGTTTAGAGGGAGCGGGGAGACAGGAGGGTTTGTGATTGGTTAGCCGTTTTGTGTCGGGGGTTGTGATTCGCTGGCGTCTGTGACGTCAACATGGGCGGGAAATCTAGATCAGCTGCCTCTACGTGTCCACTGAAGAGGAAGAAGTTACACTTAGCTTTCTGAATCCCAATGTGAGCATAGTGTAAGTAGCCACAACTTTCGAAGGTTGTAGAAAAATTACAACTTCCTAACACCTTACTCTTTCTGAATCTGGGCCCGTCGTGGAGGCGCTCAATGCAGTGCTGGCTGGACCTGAACGGCTGGTTGCCGGCGGAAGCTGTCCTGCACATTCGCCTCCTCTGCACTCCACCACTGCAACGCTCTTTGGATGCCAGGTTCACGGCGGCAGAGTGGCAGGCACTGACTGTGGAAGAGGCCCTGGACTCTGTTGGTCGCATCGCTCTCCAGGCAACTAACCAGGCGGCTGACTGGTGTAAGTTCTTCACGGCAAGCCAGGAGCGCAGTGAATCTATGAGCGAGTACTTCACGCGGTCGGCTCAGTGTGCGGCCGATTGCGAGTTTAAGTGCCCCCATTGTGACAACAGCCTGTCTGAGTACATGCTGCTCCGTAAGCTTGTGAGTGGTCTGGAAAGTGTTGTGTTGAAGGAGGAGGTGTTTCGCAGGTGTGATTCTTTTTGTGATGTGGACTCGTTACGCAAGTTTTGTGTGGTCGGACTTCTTCAGCACATGCCAGGCCCCGGGTGAGTCAGTGGGAGTATACATGATCCGATGCGCTCAAGAGGCCCGTGAATGTGGATTTCAGTGCCCCGACTGCAGTAGTGACCTGTCAGAGTAGCTACATGCTCATGCGTAAGATGATGGTGGGCCTGCACGACCCTGCCCTAAAACAGGAAGTGTTCCGCCAGTGTGACTCCTTCAAGCATGCAGACAGCCTACGTAGCTTTTTTGCTGAAGAGGAGGAGCCTCTGGTTGCCGCCTCGCGCCACCCGGCGCGCCCAGCCAGTCATGGTTACCGCAACCCTCCCGCTGTTACCCCGCCCAATATGGCAGCCAGGCAGTGCCATAAGTGCGGTGAGAGACACAGTGCAGACAAGACTTTGTGCCTGGCGTATACTCGCAAGTGTGGGGCGTGTGGCAAGCGGGGCCATTTCAGGAGGATGTGTCGGACTGCCAGGACGCAAGAGGCAGGGAAACTGGTGAGTGGTGTTACCATCGGCGCAGCGACCCTGAGCCCCGAGCGTGTCTTACAGGTGCTCGTGGGGCCACAGACGAGCAAAGTGACACTGAAGGTGACTGCTGTAGCTGACACGGGGGCACAGGTGTGTGTCGCAGGCCAGACCCTGATGGCGTCGCTGGGTCTCAAGCCTGCGCAGTTAAAGCGTCGGGCTGGTATCCGAGACCTGGCGAAGATTCTCCTCACCAGCCTGGGCGCGGCACTGTGCCGCACCAGCTTCTCAGGGCGCTCCACTGTCCAAGAGATTTACTTCATTGAGTCCATGGAGCGTATGTACCTGTCATTCACTACCTGCAAAGACCTTGGTCTCGTCCACGCGGATTTTCCTCAACCATCGCCACCGGTCGCCAGCATGGGGCTGGTGGGTGAGGACGGCAGCGACGGCAGCAGTGACATCCCGGCAAGACCCACCTCTATGCCGTTCCAACCTCTTGAGGAAAACGTGGCATGTCTTGAGGAGTGGCTTCTATGACAGTTCTCGTCCTCAACCTTCAACACGGACAGATATCCGCTTAGGGTGATGCAGGGCCCCCCACACCGCATCCACCTCAAGGAAGGCGCACGACCCGACATCTGCTACACACCAGCCTCTGTTCCCAAGCATTGGGCAAACGAAGTAAAGAAACAGCTCGGCGACGACGTGAAGAGAGGGGTGATTCGTCCGGTGCCCGCGGGAGAGGCTGCTGAATGGTGTGCCCGGATGGTTGTGGTTGCCAAGAAATTTGGGAAGCCCAGGAGGACAGTTGACTTCCAGAAACTAAATTCCTGCTGCCTGCAGGAGACACACCACACCCCAGTCCCTTTCGACATGGTGTCTGCATGTACCCCCGCATTCATACAAGACTGTGGCCGACGCACACTGGGGGTTCCATCAGGTCGAGCTGGAGGAGGAAAGCAGACATCTGACAACATTCATCACACCATGGGGGTGGTACCAATACTGCCGCACGCCCATGGGTCACTGTTCTGCAACCGATGCCTACACCAAGAGGTTTGATGATGCCGTGGCTGACTTCCCTCGCAAGCACAAGTGTGTCGACGACACACTCCTTTATGACTCCAGCATCGAGGGGGCTTTCTGGCACACATATGACTTCCTAGAACTGTGTGCTAAGAAAGGCTTCACCTTCAAACCAAAGAAGTTCGGGTTTTGCCGCCACAAAGTGGAGTTTGTGGGCTTCCACCTTGGATGGGAAGAGTACAAGCCGACAGATGACAGGCTGGCAGCCATCCGAGACTTCACCATGCCGGCACAGCCCACAATTACGGACGTGAGTTCCTGGTTCGGGTTTGTTAATCAGCTGGCGCCATTCCTGGCCACTGCCCCTGTTATGTCTCCCTTCAGGGACCTCCTTAAGCAGCCTGCAGGAAAAAAGGTCTACTGGGATGAACAGCTCTAGCTGAAGTTGCGGTAGGCTAAGGACACCATCTGCCAGCTGGCCAAGGACGGACTATCGTGCTATGACCGAACTAGACCCAAGGTCGCCATCACTGACTGGAGTAAGGAGGGGATCGGATTCGTGGTTCTCCAGCAGTACTGTTCCTGCGTGTCGGCTGACGCACCATTCTGCTGCAAAGGAGGGTGGCACCTGGCTCTATGTGGCAGCCGTCACCTCACCGCAACGGAGGCAGGCTATGCTCCAATTGAAGGAGAGGCCCTCGCAGTGGCCTGGTGCTTCCGTAAGGCCCGACTCTTCCTGCTGGGGTGCCCTAATCTGGTACTGGTCGGATTGTTGGGGAACAGGGCTCTCACGGACATCATCAATCCACCCCTGTTCTGCCTGAAGGAGCAAACTCTGCAGCATTGGTTCACCGTCCACTACCTTCCTGGTAAGAGAAATTGCGCTGCGGACTTTCTCTCCAGATACCCAACAATGAAGGCGCTGCCAGACACGAGAGACGAGGAACAAGTCGAGGAGCTAGTGGCCGCTGTGGCTGCATCTGTGGTGGCAGCCCTAGACCTCAGCAACAGCCTCACCCTTGATGAGGGCATGGTGCTCCAGGCATCACAGGACGACCCCGTTTACCAGCTGCTGGTGGCTTAGGTGCTGGCTGATGACTGGCATCCCGAGAGGGCTCAGGAACTGGCTTGTCTCAGGCCGTATTACGGTGTCAGAGACAAGCTGGGCACAGCACGAGGCCTAGTGACGTACTATGCCTATGACCAGAACCACCCGCGCCTCGTAATCCCCGACAACCTACGCCAGCAGGTGGCAGGTCACCAAGGCATCGATTCTATGTTGAGGAGGGCGCGACAAACGGTCTACTGGCCCGGCATCGAGGGAGACCTGCGTCACCACCACTCCTCCTGTAAGACCTGCAACACCCACGCACCGTCTCAGCCTCCAGAGCCCCTACTACTCACTCCACCCCCTTGCTACCCCTTCCAACAGACAGTGGGTGACATCTGTCAACTAGAGGGGCACCACTACCTGGTATATGCAGACCGACTGACGGGTTGGTTGGAAGTATCACACTTGACAGAGGGTGCGGCCTCGAGTGGTATCAGAGACCGTCTACGGCAGTACTTCTGTCGCTGGGGCGCTCCAGAACAGCTCTCCATGGATGGAGGAACCAACCTGGGGAGCGAGGAAATGCGGGCATTCTTCAGGAAGTGGGGGGTGAGCACTCGAGTGTCATCAGCCCACTACCCACAATCAAACGGCAGAGCAGAAGCAGCGATGAAGACGGCCAAGAGAGTGCTGCGTGGCAACACTGGGGCTGACGGAAGCCTCAACAACGGCAAGGCGTCGCTCGCGCTTCTTCAGTACCTCAACACACCACTCCGGGACATCGACAAGACACCTGCGCAGCTGGCAAACGGGCCGACAGTTGCGGGATGACGTGCCAGCCGTCACGTGCAGGCTGGAGGTCGACAGGTTCTGGGGCCAGACGCTACGTGAGCGAGAGCGTCAAATGGGGCGACATATTGAGAGAGTGCTACAAGAGCGTGCTAACATTCACCAACGTCCTCCCCTCCTCCCCGGTGGCAGACTACTGGTGCAGGATCAACACACTAAGACATGGAACAGGGCAGGGACGGTCGTGGAGGACAGAGGAAGCAGGCAATATCTCATACGGTTGGATAGTAGCGGACGGGTATCTCTCAGGACTAGGGAACACCTGAGGCCCTGCCACACGCTCCCATCAATGGACGGGCCAGGTACCACAAGCCAGGAGTTGGCCGACACAGGTCAGCCACCAAGCCCCATCCAACAACCTCAAGCGCGAGCCCCAAATAGGAGACAGACGCGGCCGCCACGATGGCTTAATAACTATGTTGTGTAATACACAGTCTTACACACACACATACACACACATACACACATTTACAGATGGGCATACACGGAGCTATGATGTATTTCTTTAGTGTATTTTCTTTATTGTTGAGCAATGTATGTCACCAATGTATCATCGGGGATTAATTGTGTTTGTTCTTTTCTCTTCTGTTTGGGAGTGCCATTATTTTGTATTCATTATACGATTGCACTCAGCAAGGATTGCCTGCGCACAATCTTTTTAAAGGGGGGAGTTGTAGGATAGTGGCATCTGGCAACTCAGAGAGGGTGAGACGCATGCGCTGTTTCCCCGCCAAAGCAGTTGCTCAGTTACCTCCAAGGATTCTCTAAGAAGGATACCAAGCCGTGAATTATACCTTGGAGGAAAGATCATGGCACCACAGTGGCCACTGACGGAAGCTAAAGATAGAGAATGGAACCCATTTTCTCTGTTTCACAAGGGATGGCTATATTGTTTTGCTTAATTTTTCGCCCTCCTTTTTTTATGGTAGTCGTATTCATTCATAGTCGTACTCATTCATAGGTACATTGATACATATACATATAGATTAATATATTTTATTGTGTACTATCGGTTACATAAAGTCAATAGCCATAATGACTCGATTAATTCTGAAACTGTAAACAAAATTTTAATGCCTCCTAAGCATTGAATTTCATACTTGCAATGTTGTGACAAGAATAATAATTGCATTCACATAACAAAATTATTGATAGAATACACACTCACACTATTGAAGACCCTGCACAACGAAGTGTGTGTGTCGGGGCGCGCATCTGTGGCCCAGTGGCCCTGGAGCTCCTACCTTGTGCTGCCTCTTCGCCTGCCCTGGGCCAGAATGGAGACCACAGTGTGTTGCAAGGATTCTCTAAGAAGGATACCAAGCCGTGAATTATACCTTGGAGGAAAGATCAAGGCGCCACAGTGGCCACTGACGGAGGCTAAAGATAGAGAATGGAACCCATTTTCTCTGTTTCACAAGGGATGGCTATATTGTTTTGCTTAATTTTTCGCCCTCCTTTTCTTATATTAGTCGTATTCGTTCATAGTCGTACTCATTAATAGGTACATTGATACATATACATATATATATATTAATATATTTTATTGTGTAATATCGGTTACATAAAGTCAATAGCCATAATGACTAGATTAATTCTGAAACTGTAAAGAGAATCTTAATGCCTCCTAAGCATTGAATTTCATACTTGCAATGTTATAACAAGAATAATCATTGCATTCACATAACAAAATTATTGATAGAACACACACACACACACACACACTATTGAAGACCCTGCACAACTGTGTGTGTGTCGGGCCGTGCGTCTATGGCCCGGTGGCCCTGCAGCTTCTGCTTCGTGCTGCCTCGTCGCCTGCCCTGGGCCAGAATGGGGCCCACAGTGTGTTGTTGCTACTGCCGCCATGTGCTAAACGCGATGGAGGCAGGCAGCGAGGAAGGGAGGGAGGCTCGCTGCTCCACGTGTCGCCTCACCCATGGTAACAACAGGGTGGTGGTCTTTCCAGCCAGCTTGCGTTGGAGCCACTGCATTCGTCTACAAGTGAAATGTGTGTCGGCGCCAATAAAATTCAACTCAACAATAAAACCAGTCCCTATGTCACAACCTTTAGAACAATCTGGATAAGGTTAGGCTAGATTTGTAAATGTTTTAATGATATTTATCTAACGTCTCCTCAGTAAGGCAGATACTCCGATATATAGAATGGCTTTTTATTTAAATGTGTGTCATATTTATTGACTTATCTTATCATTATCTATCACTACATACCTTCTAGTGTTTCTAGGGAACAGATGAAGGCGCATCCGTGGACAAGTTGCTCAATTTTCGCCACAAAAGCAGCAAGAACTGTTACTTGTTGTTGCTGCTGCCCTCTAGTGTGCACTGACGGTATGACCATTTTCCTCAATTTCTCTTTAATTTCAATTCGATCACTTCATCCTTGATTATAATATTGTTACAAAGGTCAATTGTACAATTATGTGTGTGTGTGTGTGTGTGTGTGTGTGCGTGTGTGTGTGTGTGTGTGTGTGTGTGTGTTTGTGTGTGTGTTTTAATTATCCACACGTGTAGGTAGTAGTTGGGCAGGTTTTACAAGCGCCGGCAAGATTGTTAAAAGATCAGTAGCTGCAGGGTGGAAGTAGTTGGTGGTTACCACTGCCCCTTCTCCCCTCCTACCTCCCTGCCGGTGAGGAAGTGTCGAGTGAGGGTCCGGGATCCGCAGAACACCCTCCACCGCCTTGCTGTTAACACCTCTGCACCTTCCTTGTGATTACCGGCGCTTACCTCTACCTACACTGTGCCGCGGGACACTGTCTGTGAGCTATTAAGCCTGTTGCTTAATAAAAGACTAATGGTGGAAACTGTGTTTGGAGTTAGTGTTGCCTGTGTTACCACCAATCTCCCCGGCAGTGGGCGCGACAAACCTCGCTGTGGTAAAGCTGCTCCAGAAAGCCCTGGTGTGTGATAAGGGGCTTCGCAGCACTGGTGTCAGGAGTGGGATATAAAGTGGAAAATCGTGTCCAGTGTCGTGGCGGATTTGTGTTGACAATGACGATGGCTGCCAGTGACAGTGAAAACGAAATGACGGCCGCTGTTTGTGACGGTGAAAAGGAAATGACGGCCGATGTTTGTGAGAATGAAAAAGAAATGACATCGGCTGGCGGTAATAGTGGAAAGAAAATGGCAATGGATGGTGGTGAAGACGACAGGGCAGCGGCTGGCAGTGAAGTAGAAAATCAGCCAAACTGGGTAGAACTTATGACCATGATGAAACAGACCATGCAAAGTGAACTTTGGAAGACTCAGGCACGATGTACACAGGAACTAAAGGAGGTGATACGACTCGGTTTGAATGCAGTGAGCGACGAAGCGAAACAGTTCACAAAGGTGACGTGTGCGCAACTAAAGGAGGAAGTGAGGGAAGAGGTGACTAAAAGCATGATGGAAGTGAACGAGGAAGTGAAGGATGAGGTGAATGCATACCACACGGAGGTATCAGCCATTACTATTGCCGTGGATTCTCTAGCTGGGCGACTGAGGAGATTAGAGGCAGTCAGTGACCCTAAAGAGAAGGCGTATACGGACCCTGCTGCTGTGGGCCAGAGATGCCTGAATGCCCATCTGGCAACGGTAACAGCAACAGCAGGGGTCACTCAGATGCCTCTCACATCTGGTCCAGTTCCACTTTCCGACCAGACAGCACTCGGAGCGCCCGAGGCCACTACACCTTGCCTCCCTGCACCATCTCCATGCTCCTCTCCTGTGGCATTTCCTGGATATCAAACCAACACGGTGCGGCGTAAACCTCAGGATTTTGATGGAAGTGTGCCATTGGAGGCATATTTGGCACAATTTGAAATGCTGGCTGTTGTTCAGAGGTGGGACGAGCTGGAGAAAGCGGTGCAGCTCGTCTCCTGTCTCAGGGGCCCTGCCATTGAAATACTTGGGCATCTCTCCGCTGTACAGCGCGCCTCCTACACCTGTGTCACTGAAGCCCTGGAGAGAAGATTCGGCCATCAACATCAAGCCGAGGTGTTTCGTGCCCGGTTCAGGACTCGGGTCAGGACACATGGAGAATCTCTGCAGCAGCTGGCCCATGATCTGGAGTCCCTGGCATGCAAGGCTTATCCTGGAGCCACAGAAGACTTGACGATGGTCCTTCTAAGGGACCAGTTCAATCAATCAATCATGGGGGGCATACGCCGGGGGGTGCGTTGCCTCGCCTACCCTACGGCGCCACCACTGGCGGTCACGCCTCGCGAGTCTCCATGCAGGCTCCCTTCCTATACTGAGTAACTCCCAGCAGGAGGCATCGACTTGCCGCAGCCAAGAGTTCTATGGGCGTCCCCTAGGCCTCCTCCAGGTTGGGTTGTCCCTTACGGAAACAACCCGACAAGCAGGGTCGGCTTCCGGGTATCGCGCCACATGCCCATATCGCCGCAGTTGGCGCTGACGGACTATGCTAGTAATAGGCCTCGAATCGGTCTCGTGGAACAATCGCTGATTTGACACAAAGTCATACCAGCGGTATCCCATGATCCTGCGAAGGCATCTAGTACCAAAGACATCAATTCGCCTCTTCAGGTCGGTGTTCAGCGTCCATGTCTCACATCCATAGAGTACGACAGGGATCACCAGCGACTTGAAGATCCGAATCTTTGTCCGTCTGCACAGGTATCGACAACGCCAAATACTCGTGTTGAGCGAATCCATAACGCCGTGGGCCAGGCCAATCCGCCGTGTGACTTCTTGGCTCGACCCACCATCGTTATGCACTACACTACCAAGGTATGTGAAACTTTTCAAGATCTCAATGTCCTCGCCACACGCATGGATAGACTGTACTGTTTCATTCAGCACGTCTCCAAACACCTGGACCTTGGTCTTGGCCCAGGAAACCTTAAGTCCTAAGGGCTTCACCTCCTCGTGCAGTGCCTCTAGAGCCATTACCAGTACCTCCAGTGACTCAGCGAAGATTGCTGCATCATCAGCAAAAACAAGATCTGTAATCTTGGTGTTGCCGACAGATACTCCGCAATGACTTTGTTCCACAACTCTGCCTAGTACCCAATCCATGCATATGTTGAAAAGCGATGGAGCAAGCACACACCCCTGCCTCACACCTGTATTCACAGGGAAGAAGCTGGACACGCCTCCTCCACACTTCACAGCACTTACAGTCCCGGAGTACAGGCCAGTTAATAGACCAATAATCCTTGCAGGAATCCCACGGAGACGCAGAAGATCCCAGTGTCTCTCGATGCACTGAGTCAAACGCCTTCTCGAGATCGACATAGGCTGCAAGCATTCCCTGTCGAAACTCATGTTGGCGCTCCACCAGTACGCGAAGCGCCAGGATACGGTCAGTTGTTGACTTAGCGGGCGTGAACCCTGACTGTTCAGGTCTCTAATACTTCAGCAGGTGAGTACGGATCTGTGTCAGCAGCAAATGGGCAAGCACCTTGCCTGGCACGCTGAGCAGCGTTATTCCACGGTAGTTGCTGCAGTCTTGACGGTCCCCTTTCCCCCTTCCAGATAGGGACAACCAACCCCTTCTTCCAGTCAGGGGGAATGGTACCTGAATGCCATACAGCAGTCAAGACAGCGTGCAACCCACGGATCATGGCTTCACTCCCAGCTTTGAGCAGCTCCGCACTGATGTTGCAGATGCCAGCTGCCTTTCCACCCCTCAACTTTGCCACAGCCTCTTTGACATCGCCAATGGAGGGTGCGGTTTCGTCAATGGGTGGATCAACATCCAGCGTCTGCAATCCTGCAGTCCGGAGCTGTCCGCCTGAAGGATCCACCGTGAACAACTGCTCAAAGTACTCAGCCCAACGAGCCATCTGCCCATCTGCGTCGGATACGAGGCAACCATCTGCTGTTCGGATAGCACTCACCTGAGAAGTAGACTTGGAGCGGAGTTTCTTCAGAGCTTAATAGGCAGGTCTGAGGTCATTAGCGTTTAAATGACACTCAACATCCTCAGCGAGACCCCTGACGTACCTCTCCTTGTCTCTTCTCAGAAGAGTTCTAGTCCTACGTGACAGAGCCCTGTACTGTTCATGGTCCCCAGCAAGTCTAGCAGCGCGGCTCTCCTCAATACATTCCAGCGT
Source organism: Callinectes sapidus (assembly GCA_020233015.1). Lineage (NCBI taxonomy): Eukaryota > Metazoa > Arthropoda > Malacostraca > Decapoda > Portunidae > Callinectes > Callinectes sapidus. The sequence continues at coordinate 5,201,143 of CM035183.1, read as the reverse complement.
CTCTACCGAGGTGAAGCCACTCCGTGACTTCGGGCGCACCCTAATCCATTCCTTGGCAGCCTCAAGAGTCTCATGTTTGAAGGTATCCCATAGCTCCTCAGGGTCCTCAAGGGTGTCGAGCACTCCAAACCGATTGGAGACTCACTGTTGTGCACATGTCAAGTCCTTCAGCTTCTCAAGATGAACCACAGTGTGGTTGCATCTTGGAGGCTTTCTGGATTTGATATGAAGCTTGAGTGAAGCAACAACAAGCCTGTGATCGGTCGCAAAGAACTCGGCACTCCGAAAAACCCTGCAGTTCTGGAGGATCCTCCAGCGAGTACTGACAAGGATATAGTCGATCTCCTTCGCTACCCCTCCGGCATTGCTATACCAAGTCCAGCGGTGCAGCGCTGGTCTCTGATACCAGGAACCCGCAATTCTCAGCCTTCTGGATCTTGCAAAATTCAGAAGGTGAAAAAGATTCTGAAGACAGTCATTCAGGGAAGAGAAGCTGATAACATGAAAAACTTTTCCTTCCACCCTATCTAACATGAATGTAAACTCATCATACATGGGAAGAGTACTCCATACATCGACGGTAAAGGCTCCTGTACAGAGATAGCAGTTTGGGAGAACACTGAAAAACCAGCGGAGATACCTCAAATCATTGAAGCTGTTTTGGCTAGAGGAGGGATGTGAAGTGTCTAGTTGAAATCATAAGTGAAGGACAGACAGTGAGTTTTGAAGCATTGAATGAAAATAAATAATAATACGCGTTCTTGGGTCTTTCAGAGTCTCATTTTGACAGCTTTGACAAGTTTTATGGGGGAAAAAAATGCAATTTTCGAGAATACTTCAACACTTGAAGTTTAACAAAAATCTCTACCAATGAAGGAAAATTAATCGAAAGTCACATTCCTTACTGCGTGTTGATTGCCGGGATGAGGGGGCTGTCCTTCTGGCTGATAAGTGCCAATGGGTGAGACATTATGGTCTCAGATCCCGTGTAGAAATCACATCGCCCTGAAACACTACATATATATATATATATATATATATATA
>CM035183.1:5176421-5199999 GCA_020233015.1 Callinectes sapidus | reverse complement strand
GGGTATTGACCGAAACTACCAGGCTCGGCGCAGTCAGGCCAAGGATTCATCTGGTCAGGGAAGTCTTGACACCTTCCGTGGAAAATGCTGGGCCTGTGACCAAAGGGGGCACCGCCAGAGCGATTGTAAGGAGATGCACCGAACAGGTTCGGCGGAGAGGACTCGACAGTATCAGCCTTGTTGTTGGGGGTGCGGCCAGTTAGGACACATCTCGAGCGCATGCCCTCGGCCTGATCCCCTCAAGACCCAACCGGGAAACGACAGCAGGCTGGGACAATGGGCCCATCACCAGCCAGAACCACCACGGCCCCACTCACACTAAGGTGCCGCGCCACCAACGCCGCAGCCATGCAGGTGGACGGTACAATCAACGGGAAACCGTGTCGCCTGACTGTGGACACCGGAGCGGAGAGGACGTTTATCAGAACGGATGTTGTGGCAGCCAACAATGCTCTTCTGGCGTCACCGAGGCTCTGTGGTGTCACAGGACACTGCGTTCAGCTAAGGGGCCCAGTGGAGGTGAGTATAGGGATCGGCAGCTGGGAGGTGGCGCTTCCTGTGTATGTGGCAGACATAGAAGAACCCTGCCTCCTAGGCTTAGACTTCCTCACGTATAGGCAGGCATGTATTGATCTTGGAAGGAGGAGGATGTGTGTACATGTCATTGAGGTGCCTTTGCTCCTGACAGACTCCTATGCTGAGGTGGTGGTAGCAGAGACAGTTCGTGTTGCTCCGAGAACAGAGACCGTAGTCAGATGCCGGCTATCACGGGAGATGAGTGGCGATGGGGGCTTGGTGGAATCTTCCATGGAACAACGATTGGCAGACGGTGTAGCAGTAGGCAGGACACTTGTAAGACCAGACAAGAGTGAGGTGAAGGTGCTAGTGGCGAGTTTTTCTCAAGAAGAGCAAAGAATACCAGCAGGAGCAGTCCTTGGAACCTGTGAGGAGGTTGAGCGAGAGGAGAGGAGGACGGCTGCTAGGCAGAACGGTGAGTCTACAATGAACCAAATTCCAGACCACCTACAGGAATTGATGCAGAGGAGCGTCAAGTACCTGAGACCGGAGCATACTGTGAGGCTGCGGAATTTGCTGTCAGCATACGCTGATATCTTTGCGAAAGGTGATTTGAATCTAGGCTGTACCAATCTTGTCCAACACCGCATCATTACTGGTAACAGCCGTCCTATAAAGCACGCACCACGGAGAATAGCCCCGGCAAAGCGCCGAGAAATGGAAGCTGCAGTTGGTGAATTAGTGGCGCAGAAAGTAGTGGAGAAATCCAGCAGCCCTTGGTCTTCAGCAGTGGTACTGGTAAGAAAGAAGGATGGGTCATATCGGTGCTGTGTTGATTACCGGGCCCTGAACAATGTAACCATAAAGGATTCCTACCCCATGCCCAGGATTGATGACATCCTCGATGCACTAGTAGGTGCTAAATGGTTCTCCACCCTAGATCTAAAATCCGGCTACCACCAGGTGGAAATGGCAGAGGAGGATAAAGTAAAGACTGCCTTTTCCTATGGTCAAGGGTTATGGCAGTTCAGGGTCATGTCTTTCGGATTGTGCAACGCTCCTGCTACCTTCGAACGGCTCATGGAGTGAGTTCTGGATGGCTTGCAGTGGAGGACCGCTCTCGTTTACCTGGACGATGTGATTGTGTACGGGGGCACTTTTGAAGAAGAGCTGGAGAGGCTGGAAGAGGTGTTTTAGCGGCTGCATATGGCGCGTCTTAAACTTAGCCCTAAGAAATATCTGTTGTTCCAGAAGGAGGTGCCTTTCCTAGAACACATCGTCGTCCTCAGAAGGTAGCAGCCGTGAAGGAATGGCCAGTGCCGAAGAGTGTGACTGAGGTGCGGAGCTTTCTCGGGCTTTACACTTACTACCGTCGTTTTGTGAAAAACTTTGCCAATATCGCATCACCTCTCCACCACCTGACCAGAAAGGGAGCAAGGTTCTGCTGGAACACAAAGTGCCAGAGCGCCTTCGATGACCTGAAGACGGCGCTAGTCAATACCCCAGTATTACCCTATCCTGACCCCAGCAGCCCCTACACAGTTGACTGTGACACTAGTGCTGAAGGGATTGGGGCAGTACTTTCGCAGGTGAAGGATGACAGAGAACATGTGGTGGCATATTACAGCTACAAGCTCAGCAACCCCGAGAAGAATTACTGCGTTACCAGAAAGGAGCTTCTCGCCATCGTGAAGAGTCTCGGTTACTTCCACCCTTACCTGTATGGCGCTAAGTTCACCGTGAGAACGGACCATGCAGCTCTCCGGTGGCTTAAAACGCTCAAAGCTCCTGAAGGGCAACTGGCAAGGTGGCTGGGCAAGCTTGAGCAGTACGACTACCACATGGAACATCGCCCTGGCCGAACCCACAGCAATGCTGATAGTCTCAGTCGGCGTCCCTGCAAGCCTGGCTGCCGCCATTGCAGTAGCAAGGAACCTGACTGGAGTGCAAGCGGATGCTGGTGAAGGAAGGCGCCGTGGACACTGACCAGCACCTGAAAAAGGATCAACTGGATGACCCTGACATCGGACCAGTGGTAAGGTGGCTGCAAGAAGATCGAGGCCGTCCTACCTGGGAAGAAATGGCAGCCACTAGTCCAGCAACAAAACATTACTGGGAGCAGTGGGACACCTTGAGACTAGGAGGAGGGGTACTCCTAAAGAGGTGGGTGCTTCCAGATGGGAAAGTGAGGTATTGGCAGACTGTGGTCCCACGTGTGAGGAGAGCGGAGCTGCTGCAGGAAGTCCATGCTGGTGTTACCGGTGGACACTTGGGCCAAAAGAAGACGCTGAGCCGCCTGAGGCAACGCTTCTACTGGGTTGGAATGCGTAGTGACGTGCAAGAATGGTGTCGGGCGTGTGACGCCTGCAGCGCCAAGAAGGGACCATCAAGGAAAACGAGAGCGCCCATGCAGCTGTATCAGGTGGGAGCACCAATGGAGCGGATAGCTGTGGACATCGCTGGACCACTACCCATCACTACCCAAGGTAACCGTTACATCTGTGTTGTAATGGACTACTTCACTAAGTGGCCTGAAGCATATGCCCTTCCTAATCATGAAGTGGAAACAGTAGCGGAAGTATTGGTAGACCAGTTCTTTACTAGATTTGTGAGCTGCACGCAGACCAGGGCCGAGAGTTTGAGTCCCAGGTGTTCCAGGAATGCTGCCAGCTACTAGGCCCAGGACGACACCTCTACGGCCCCAATCTGACGGGATGGTAGAGAGATTCAACCGTACTCTCACGCAGGTGTTGACTACGTATTGTGCAGAGGGACAGACTGATTGGGACCGCAGACTCCCAGCCCTTCTCATGGCCTACCGGTCAGCTGAACATGAAGCCACGTCCTACACTCCAGCCCGACTTATGTTAGGAAGGGAACTTCGGTTGCCAGTGGACCTTGCAACAGGACGGCCACCTGATGAGGACCTACCCACCATCACCACCAAATACGCTGTGGCTCTGAAGGAACGTATGGAGGAGGTCCACCATCAAGTACGAAACCAACTGGAGCTGGCTGGAGGGGCCATGAAGAGGCATTACGACAGAGGCGCCAGGCCTGCCAGTTTCTACGCAGGTGATCGTGTGTGGTTACACAATCCCCGCCGGAAGAAAGGTTTGTCGCCGAAACTCCAAAGTCCTTGGGAAGGGCCATTTAACGTAACCGAAAAGATTTCGGAGGTGACATACTGCATCCGGCGAGGACCCAGGGGAAGGCCTAAGGTAGTGCATGTGGACCGGCTTTGGCGATACTACGGTCCTGGGCGGTTTACATGGGGTACACCAGAACCAAGAGACTACTCATTCCCGGAAATGAGCGACGAGGAGGAAATCGATGGCCAGGTGGCTGAGACGACCCAGAATTATCAACCCGTATCCTCAGCGAGCCCTGAAATGGAACTTTGCGGAAATGAGCTGCCTGCTGATGAGAATCCGGTTCAGCAAGACATAATAGGTGGAGCAAGACCTCGCCGTCAGACGATGAGACCGAGGAGGCTAGATGACTTCTACTTAGAAGATTAAGTAGGCGTAAAGTTTGGGATAATGTCACTGTGTGTTAAATTGATTTACGATGGTACATGTTTTCTTTGGTCGGGACGACCAAACTTTTGAAGGAGGGGATAGTGTTACGAAGGTCAATTGTACAATTATGTGTGAGTGTGTGTGTGTGTGTTTTTTTTTTTTTTTAATTATCCACACGTGTAGGTAGTAGTTGGGCAGGTTTTACAAGCGCCGGCAAGATTGTTAAAAGATCAGTAGCTGCAGGGTGGAAGTAGTTGGTGGTTACCATTGGCTCTTCTCCCCTCCTACCTCCCTGCCGGTGAGGAAGTGTCGAGTGAGGGTCCGGGATTCCACTCCGGCAGAACACACTCCACCGCCTCGCTGTTAACACCTCTGCACCTTCCTTATGATTACCGGCGCTTACCTCTACCTACACTGTGCCGCGGGACACTGTCTGTGAGCTATTAAGCCTGTTGCTTAATAAAAGACTAATGGTGGAAACTGTGTTTGGAGTTAGTGTTGCCTGTGTTACCACCAATCTCCCCGGCAGTGGGCGCGACGAACCTCGCTGTAGTAAAGCTGCTCCAGAAAGCCCTGGTGTATGATAAGGGACTTCGCAGCAATATCTTTGGTTACCTCTTTACGGGAAGGGTGTGCTCCCCTGTACGGTTACCCAGTAAAGGAGCCTAAGGCGTCCTGCCTTTACCTTCTACCCTTCATCGTCAGAAATAACTGCTTGTTTTTATCTCTTTAACATTAATAGACATTCACTGGAGATCTGAACGTCAATAAACATTTAGCTCTTATTTCTAGAAGTTACATCTTCTTGTACACTCCTAGTTTTATAGTTTAAGTTTCATGCCCGAAAAGCTATGCTTTCACATGGGCTGTCTACCAGCAGACTACCAACAACATGTATAAATTTATCGTGTTATATCTATGTGTAGGCATAATAGAGTGTTTAAAGTGTTTAATTAAAGTGTATGGACAAAGATTTCCTTAGGCTCGTGCCTCATGGGTCTGTACTCAACGTCAGTTTGTTTACAAACTGTCGAGGGTCTAACCGGGAGTCTGCCAGCACGGAGGAGTAAGAGTGACGTGCTTGTTTTGCCACATATTTTCTTTTATATAATTCTAACATCCGAAAAGTGTTTCCCTAGAGATGGCGAAAGCAGTAGCGAAGAGCATCAGACTCAAACCTCATAGGGAACTCTTCGACCCTGACTTCGAGGGGTACAAGCTATCCAGTGACAGCGAGATGACAGTCTACTCACGTCCAGCCTCTGAGGGTAAGTTATCGGGAACCGCGCGCGCGTGTGTGTATGTGTGTGTGTGTATGTGTATGTGTGTGTGTGTGTGTGTGTGTGTGTGTGTGTGTGTGTGTGTTTATCTAGTTGTTTTATACAGGGGTTGAGTGGGGCTCATGGTATCCAACATTTCCTTGAATTTATGTATGTTGGTTGCTGTAACAACCTCTTCTTTTAATCCATTCCAGGCATCCACAATTCTATGTGGAAAACTATTTTTCAGTGTCCTTTAAACACCACTTTTAGGTAAATTTTTACTTTAACACCAGTCTAAAGTTGGCTTTTCATATCCTTTGCATCTGTTAGAGCTTTTCATACTGAGTAATTTGATTCCCCATATGTAACTTTTTGAAATAATTTATAATGGTGCTGGCAATTTTTAAAGATTTACTGAATTTGCGGGACGCAGATGGGACATGACTAGCCACCCGGCAACACCGCCCTGTGTCATGTCTCAAGGGTATGCAGGCGCCGAAATTAGTCATGGTGATTGGTTCCTTCCCTGGTTTGTCACTAGCCAATCACAGCCTCTTGAAGGCTTTGTTTGAAAAATTGAGATCAGTCTTCGGCTGTGAGAGATGCGTCGTGCATTACATGCCAGTTTCCAATAAGGTAATGACTTTTGGCTAATACATGGAGCACTTATTCCATAATCTGTGAACTGAAGTAGAAGAAGTTCATCATGCCATACAACCATTCAAAATTAAGTGAATAACCTCACCTTTACAATGAAACTATTGTATGTGGCCAGCAGCGCTGTAAGCTAAAACATTATACGAACTAAATGTAACCTGACGGGCGTTAAATCTATACCTGGGGTGCTCTAACGGAACTTTGTGGGCGTGTAATGCATGACGCATCTCTCACAGCCCAAGACTTATCTGAATTTTTTAAACAAAACCTTCAAGAGGCTGTGATTGGCCAGTGACAAACTAAGGAACCAATCACCGTGACTAATTTCAGCACCTGCGCAGAACATTGACACACGCAGACTAGCATTTAGCAACTTCAGTTACCCTCGAGACACGACATGGGGCAGTGTTGCCGGGTGGCTTGTTGTGTCCCACCCGCTTCCCGCAAATTTGGTAAATCTTAAAAGATTGCTAGCACCATTATACTTGATTTCTGAAAGTTACATATAGGGGTCAAATTGCTCTATGAAAAGCTCTACCAGATGGGAAGTGTATGAAAAGCCAACTTGGGACTGGTGTTAAAGTAAAATAATACCCTCTTTTTTACCTTTCTTGAGTATCCTCTCATTTGTCTTGTTTCTTCCTCCATCATCACCAGGTTTTGCTTGTCCAGCTTTTCAATACCGTTTACTACCTTATTTAGAAATATTAAATCTCCTCTCTCCCTTCTATCTTGCAGAGCTGTAAATCCCATTTCTTTTAGTCTGTCTTCACAGTTCTCTTAATTCTGGTACTATTTTTGTGGTTACTCTTTGGATCCTTTCTAATTTTCTTATATCCTTTTTCTTATTAGGTGACCACACCATTCTACATATTCCAACCTTGGACGTATCGTGCTGGTTAAAATTTTTCTCATCACATCTTTATCCATGTAGTGGAAAGCCACCCTTATATTGCTTGATATACTGTTTATTGATCCAAATAGTTGGCTTATGTGCTGTTCTGGGATCAGTGTATCCTGTATCACCACCCCCAGATCTTTTTCTTCCTCGGTCTTAAGTATTACCATCTGTGCCATTTTGTAACTCCATTCAGGCCTTCTTTTGCTTTTACCTAGCTCCATCACATGGCATTTCTTTGCTTTGAAATCCAGTTTCCACCTTTTACTCCATTCATAGATCTTGTCTATATCACTTTCTAACTCTCGACAGTCATCGATGTTTTTTACATTTCTCATTAATTGGGTGTCAACTGTAAATTGACTGCATGTCATTTATGTATACAGGTACTCTTGTTTGTTTTATGTGGTTTTGAATTTACGTGGGGTCCAACATCCACACAAAATATATCATTTAGGTACGTTTCTGTTCACTTATATGCAATATTTTGTTGAGTGGCCAACAGATGTCTCACGTGAGTTTGTTTATGGAGCACAAACAACAAGTTACACAATCACACATGCATATAATATATATATATATATATATATATATATATATATATATATATATATATATATATATATATATATACAGTGGTACCTCTTGATTCGAACTTAATTAGTTCTGTTTTGCTGTTCGAATTGCGAAAATTCAAATTAGGAAGCATTTTTTTACCATTGAAATTAATGTAAAAACATTTAATCCATTCCAGTTTATTTCAAATAAAGAAAATACTACACTCAACCCCACCTATTGTGAGAAATTGGTCCCTTAACATTGTCGCAATACCTAAAAAATTCCTAAAAATGCAATAGCCATTGTTAACCCTTAAATGACAGGCTGCTCAGTGAGGTTTCTGCTCCATTTTCCGGGTAATATACAGTACCTCTTAAATGTTACAGAACAATTCCAGTTTTATAGATCTATGCCTCCTTTTGATGCTGATTGCAGTGATGTGTTTGTTAGCACACAGTGACATCTGAGAGTCAAGTTATAGCGTGTCAAATAATTATGTGGGCGGGGCTTGATGTGAGGCTCTGGGTAGAAAGGTACCCCCAGGCGCTTGGTCTCTCTCTCCCTCGCTCGCTCGCTCAGTCTCTCTCTCTCTCTCTCTCTCTCTCTCTCTCTCTCTCTCTCTCATGAATGTATCTTTCCTTGCCTGTTTTTTTTTATCAGAGCTAAATAACATAATTGTATTATTATTTTTTCCATATTTATTACCATTACTATTATTACAAATAAAAAAGACGGCAAGTGCAATAATTTGACAACTTTGCTTGGTGACTTGGTCAAGGCAAGCAATGTTTCATTCAGTCACGCCCCATGCGTCACTCACAGTGGCCACACCATGTCCAGCGACACACACTCTGGGACACATTGCTCACGGCCAATATGTCCGATGGCATTCACCAGACTATGATGAGGCTGCATCCACTGCTGCCCTCATAATTTCTTCTCCATCTTCATCCTCATCAGAAGTACTCTCTTCACTCTCTTCTGACTCCATACTACACTCACTATCATCAATATCTTCTAAATCACTCCCTAATAAATCACTGATAGCAGCAGCCTAATTCATCATCTCAGCTAGAGTGGTCTTTCTACCCGACGTGTACTTGGGAGCTGCCAGATGTCACCTCGATGGCAGGGAAATTTGGTCTGGTGTGTAGCAGGAGGATCCTGATAACTCTTCTCACACTGAGAAGTGTTGCCATATGACTAGTCAATCATTTAGGGAGAAAAAGTCCGACCGTGATTTGAAACGGCTCGCGGGAAAAATGCTGATTACATGAACGATCACCGCACGACGAAACAGTGCGGGCCGCGCTTACATGAACGATCACCGTCATTTAAGGGTTAAGAAGCTATGGAAAAAAATAAAATTGATCCTGACCCACCAGAGTGGCAACATTATTTAATATATTGGCACCTTGTTTTCCCCCTCATCTGATCATGAATCATAAATGTCCTTCACATTTTGAGAATGTAAAGTAAACACAGACATGAAGTGTGTAAAAAAAAAAAAAAAAAAAGCCAAACAGGCATAACAAAACACTTATTTACTTCGGTGTGAAATTCCCGAGTTCCGATGAGGACTAAACAAACCTCCCCCCGGGTCCCCGCCTCCCTCCCATGCACTAAATACAGGAACACATCGCGTTGTATACCCCCTTTCCCCTTCCCTCTGTCCTTATCCTCTCCCATTCGATACGCAAACAGACAGAGTGGGCTGCCCTCCCCCACTCCCTTCCTTACTCCAGCCACTCACCATCTTCTCTCCCTTCTTGCACCCCCCCCTCTCTCTCTCTCTCTCTCTCTCTCTCTCTCTCTCTCTCTCTCTCTCTCTCTCTCTCTCTCTCTCTCTCTCTCTCTCTCTCTCTCTCTCTCTCTCTCTCTCTCTCTCTCATCAAGTAGAATATATTCTCACAGCATAATTTCTAACATTTATTTAATTATTTCAAGAAAAGTATAAATTATTGTATAAAAATGCAAATTATTATATTATCGTTGTTTGTGCAAATGACAATGATATTTAACAATCTATTCTTCATTAGTTTAACGTGTTAAATATATCTTCATTTGTAGATAAGTTTGCCAGTGACCAGAGTAGAAGGCCGCATTGACTACGGTGGTAGGTAGGAAGTGACTAGGGTTGGGGGCTGGAGTGACCAAGGCAACTAGGGGCCGGAGTGACTTAAAACCCATTCACGAGTCGCAATAGAGTGTTCATGGCATTGAAGTGCAAGCGAGACCGGCCGACTGGCGGGAAGGCGGCGTCGGCCGCCACGTGTTTTTGTGTTCGAATTGTGAGACTGCGTTCGGATTGTAGGTCAAAATTTGTTCCCCAAATGTGTTCGGATTGGGAAGTGTTCGAGTCAAGAGGTACCACTGTATATATATATATATATATATATATATAGGGTGGCTAGAGCCAGAGTAACGTAAGTGCCGAAACTAGAAAACGGAGAAAAAAGCGATCAAAGTTTTGCAACATACGGAATGCAATATCTCCTCAATTAATTGAGATAAGAAGTAAGGCTTGGCCTCAAAATGTTCGTTATTTAATGTACTTTACAGCCTGTACCTGGGCATTCAGTGAAATAAAAGCATTCTGAAAGGATGATTGCTTTTTTATCTGGTTTATTTGTGGGAAAAAATGAAAAACACTTCAAATATTTTGAGAATCAAGCATGCATGCATTGTTTGTTCTTGTTCTTATGTGTAGTTGTTTCAACATTATGTAGGTTATTGGGATTCACCACCACTGAAGCCATTCTTGAGTGATGTATTAATTCTATTAAGCAAAAACGTAAGCAACACTCATGCACATACGTACTTCTTAATCTAAACACCTAATAATAATGATCAATGGTAGAAAAATAGCAATCCTTTTAATGCCAGAAAATGGAAACAAACATCTAACAAACTGAAAATAGTCCATTAGGATAGCAGAACAGGAAAGAATAAGAAAATTATCCGGAGTGTGTGTGCCACGCTTGTCATCCTGTGGAGAACCTGTGGCTGTGACAGCTCTTAACCCTTAGCGTACGGTGATCGTACATGAACGATCATAGCGCTGCGGCTGGTGGGACGGTGATCGTTCATGTAATCAAGAATTTTCCCGCCACACATTCGTATTGTCGCTCCACTCTCTCCACTCACAAGGGGAGCCTGAGCATCTGGCCACACTTCCCACTTGCTGAGTTGCCACTTTGACTGTTTTCACGTACTATTCCGTTAGATTTTCTCCTTCATGGAGGCAACATCTGGCAACCCCCGGGACCCGGCGGGTAGTTCCCCCCCTCCGCTTGAAGAAAGCAGCATGGATGCGGAAATACATGTTCCATATGATTCTGATTTTGACATAACTGATGAGAGTGACGATAGTGATTTTTGTTTTGAGACCGATGACAGACATCGGAGAGACGATTTTCCCGCCTAACAAAGGAAGGAATTGGGTTCATTTTCCTTTCCTCCATCTCCCATTTTACAAACACACACACACACACACACACACACACACACACACACACACACACACACACACACACAGAATCTTCAGCCAAGAGACTGTAGGAAGATATCTCAGGTCTGTTTACCGTCCTAGGTGTCAAATACCGCGTGATAAGCCCTCTCTCTCTCTCTCTCTCTCTCTCTCTCTCTCTCTCTCTCTCTCTCTCTCTCTCTCTCTCTGTGTGTGTGTGTGTGTGTGTGTGTGTGTGTGTGTGTGTGTGTAGCCAAAAATAAACTCACTCTACCTGCATGAGAGAGAGAGAGAGAGAGAGAGAGAGAGAGAGAGAGAGAGAGAGAGAGAGAGAGAGAGAGAGAGTTTCGCGGACCATTTCGTCACGCTGCTGGGCCTTTCTGGTCAGCGGGTTACAATGCACAATCTGACAGAAATCTTTTATGGGCTGTAATTTTGCTCTCAGATGTCATAGCATGCTTGACAGTACATCATTGTACTCAGAATTAAACAGATAAATGGATTTTTATCAATAAAATTATCTGCAAACATTTTCCTATATTCCAAAAGTTACCCGGAGATGGGGAATCAAAAATAAATTAGCTAGCCGTACGCTAAGGGTTAAGGCTGTTCTAACATGGGTTTCATTTATAGCCAAAATGCCAAGGAAACCCTTTTGGCAAATGATGTAGGTTTGATCAGCATGTGCTAGTGTGTACTGTAGGGTGCAACTCCGCCGTCTAGCTTCGTTAGGTTCTTGTACAGGGCGGCGATGCTTGACAGGCTTTTTACATACCTGCTTCTGTATGTAGGCATTCTGAAGTGCAAAATTGCCAATGGCCCAAAATTCCCTGTGCATTAATGTAGCTATCGGCAATGTAATCTTATCATAGCAGCCATCAGCACAGGGAGGCCCCATTACCCGCACCTGTACTTGACGGCCTGTAGACCTGCTCACGTATGCCTCTCCCATATTCCTTCGTCTTTTACCAAGTTTTTCTTCCACTCTGCAGGATTACACATCCTTTTCCTTCCCCTAGACCTAGAGGGTTCTGGCTCCTCAGGGGGCATGTTGTTGTCTGCCATAATGGCAAAATCATGGGTATTAGTGTACAAGAAAGGCAGAGTGTCATGCAGTTGTGGCGAGCTGGCGGAGGGTGGCCGAGTGTCTGAGGGTTGGAGGTGTGAGGGAAGCGCGTGTCTGTCAGTCATGTCACATGACGCACATGGCATGCGTTCATTGGCTTGCTCGCTGGCTGCTCGGCGGGAGTTAATTCATTCTGGCACCAGCCGCTCATCCTCTTGCTTCGAGAGCGACACGAAGGGTCTACAGATAACTGCATTTGGGTGGATTTTCGACTCTATTGCGGTGTACATTATGACTTCTACTCTGCTTCCCACCACAGTAGGAAGGTGGGGGAAGACAATGGGATAAAAATATTAATTTCGCCTGGAGTGTTGCTTCCGTCACTCTGGCCCTAGGCGCCTCATATATATATATATATATATATATATATATATATATATATATATATATATATATATATATATATATGTTTAATGTACTGTACCCACGTGTGTGTGATTATTGTTGTTTGGATGGTGCACATGCACGTGACATCCTCTGGCAACTCAATGAAATTTTGCATATAAATTGAAAAAAGGTTCAATTAAACATTTTTTAGATTTTCGAACTCACGTAAATTCAAAAACATGTGAAACAAACATGTAGAAATAAGATGTATATTTCAAAGGCATGTGTTAAGTGCTGCTATAATATGCATTTGAGAGAGAGAGAGAGAGAGAGAGAGAGAGAGAGAGAGAGAGAGAGAGAGAGAGAGAGAGAGAGAGAGAGTGTTTGTCTCACCAACCATTTTCTAATCAGTGACAATTTATTTCACATAATACCTGTTCCTTCTACCATAGGCAATGAAAACATTGTCTCTTGTCTGTCAGTATGTAAAATCAACGCCCCCTTGAGCTTGCCGCTGCATCTGCCTGCCTACTCTCTCCACTGTCCATCTTTGTACCCCACTTCTCTACTGACAGCTAATGTACCTACACATTGTCTCTCGCTCTTCTTGCATCACCCGTCAGTATTGTATTGTGCTCTAGATGTCATCTATGGCTCCTACTTCCCCTCCCTCCCCGGCTCTGAGTGATGGCTATACTGGCGGCGTGATTAATTCGCTGGATATTGTTGTGACGGCCATGTCTTTGCCACCTGTTCCTCCAGGCAGCCATGCTGGGACCTCCAAGCAGACATGTTCCCAGCAGCATTGCAACTTAGTCCTGCCTTTTTTTTTTTTTTTTTATGTAGAAGGGAGGCGGCCAAGACCCCCACTCTGTATCTATAGCATGCTGTGGTTTTTGTACTGTTGCTTCGAGGTGTGAGGAGTGTGTAGACTGAGATGATATTGCTGTGGAAGGGACCAGATCTTATCAGTCTAGATTAGCACTGTGCTGTTCCCATTACGCCTGTTCGAAAAGGCAAGGGAATGCTAGTGCATCTGGGAACACCAGTGGAGGTCGAGAAGGCTCCAGTGAAGTTATTATGGAGCCAGGGCGTGAGTACTCGCTCTCATCAGTCGAGTCCGTCGCCCCACAGGATTCTGCCTCCCAGGCTGGCCACGCACTCCTGTTGGAGGACCAGCTTACCTCTCTGCTTACGCATGACTCCCAGCTACTGTCTTTGCTGTCGGATATGATTTCCTCTCAAGTGGCTACATGTTTAAGTAACCTGGCTTCCATTCCAGCTAGGTTGTTGTCTCAGGCAGAGTGTCTGGCCAGGGCCAGACCAACCTCCACAAAATCCACAGCACCTAGTAGAGTGCAAAAGGTTCTCCTAACCGACAGGGTACTGGGAGGTAGCCTGGGACATGAACTATCGAGGGTTTGGTTAGGTAGGCGAACCACATCTGTGGACACCCTTTTGTTCCTGAAATGGTCCCGAGCCAAGGTGGGGGGGGCTCGGGACCCAGATGTGGCCGTAGCGAGGGCGTTAATCCTGCTCGCCCATCCTGGACCCTTGGGTGAGGGTCGGACAGCTGGTGATGACATGGAGCGTCAAGCGACTCCGGTCACTCTGTCCACGGGGGTTGGGTGCGTGATGCCATGCCGCGCCACCCCTCTCCTTCGTCCATGGCACCACAGGGGTTGGCCACCATGGTGTCCCCCTTGACTGCACATAGTCACCAACACCAACCAGCACCAAACTCTACGGCCCATGGCGCCAAGGTTTGCCCTCTTGTTGGTCAGAGTCTGTGCATGGCCAGCACACGGCCTTCCTACCACCTTTGCCTTTTATGTCTGGTCCCTACACGTCTCAGATTAGGGATAGGAGTGATATTGGTGGGGACAGAGAAGAGGATTTCTCAGACGTAAACGATGGTTTGCCAGATCCTTCCTCTACTTTAAAGGACATGATGGACCTTGTTTACTGGACTTTCCCACAAGCCCATGGTCAGGTTTCTCAAGACACTGCTCCACTTCACCTGGGCATGCAGCATGGGGAAAATCCAGCCCCCACTCCTTCTTTGAAGCGGTCACAGTCCATCAGTGTCTTGATGTCGCAAGCTTCTGAGGCCTTGGCCCATGCCAATGAGTTCACTAAGCCCTTATTTGCCAAATATCCAACCCAATGCTACTATAGATCCTACCGTACTAGCAGTGATGAGGGTAGAGATTGTCCAGGTAAACTGAAGACAGAACCCTACCTTTTCCCTACCTGACTGTACGTGATGAACCATGCGTTTCTATTTCCCAAGGAGAGGTGGTATGTCTGGAACAAGCCCTCCTCTCCTCCCGGGACACCCAGAACTTGCTATTCTAGGGTTACAGCCTTTGCTATCGCCAACATGAAGGCAGTGAGAAGGGAGTCTTATCTCTGCCATCTTCCTCACCGTTTCACTTCAGCTCCTGTTTCAGCGGAGTTACACAAGCACGGCATTTGGTTCCTCCGCTATCTAGACGATGGGCTTCTCTTGGCATCTTCTTACCAAGAGGCTCTCAATTCGACCCAGTTCCTGCTACAGCTATGTGGCCGGCTGGGAATTCGCATGAACTTCGACATATCATTTCTACGACCAGCTCAGGAGCTGGTCTTTGAAGGCTTTCCTGACGAGGTTGCGAATAGACAATCTTCTCTCTTATCTCCAAGCTTTCTTGGATTCACCACACCCGACTGCCAAGGAGTGGCTAACCTTGCTGGGCCACATGGTGTCCCTTATTTACTTGGTTTCCAGGGCTCAGCTGTGTATGTGGAGTCTGCAGTTTCACCTTCAGTCTCAGTGGTCCAGCTCTACACACGACAACTTGGTGTGCATTGCTTGGATCCCCCGACAACCTCATGGATGTTGGAGTCCAATCTTCTGGCAGGCAGGGATCTCTAGGACATGTCTCCGGATTTCCTGCTATACACGGATGCCTCCACTCAAGACTGGGGCTGCTCCCTCCTTCACACTGTGGGGGGGCCTGTGGTCCAAGGAAGAGTCTATCCTCCATATCAATCTTCTGGAGCTGCAGGTAATTCGGCTTGCTCTCTTCCAGTTTCAACACCTCCTCAAGGGCAAAACAGTGGGGGTTTTTGCAGACAACACCACAGGTCTGGCATACCTTTTGCACCCAGGGGCATTCATTCGTCGGCCCTCAACAATGAAGCTCAGCGGATGTTGTGTTGGGTGGAGAGCAGGTCTATTTCTCTCCTCCCCAATTCATCAGTGGATCACGCAACGTGGTGGCAGATTCCATAAGCCGGAGGTCTGAGGTCCTTTCCACAGAGTGGACCCTCCACCACGAGGTCTGTTGGGCTCTGTGGTGAGTATGGGGTATGCCTCTCATCGATCTTTTCACCACCAGCCAGAACGGCAGACTTCCTGCTTTTGTCTCCTCGTCTCCGGATCCCATGGCCATTGTGACAAGTGTCTTTCTGTTCTCCTGGGATCACATGGAGCTCTATGCCTTCCCCCGTTTTCCGGTGATCAGGCGTCTCCTCTCTGAACTCTGGTCTTCATGGGGGACATCAGTCATCCTCATTGCTCTATTTTGGCCGAACAAAGAGTGGTTTCCAGATCTGCTACAAGCGACCATTGACACTCCTTGCCTTCTACCAATGCGCTCAGACATACTGCGGCAACCACACTGTCGTTTCCTCAACAGCTTCCACGTGCTTCAACTGACCGTGTGGAAACTATCCAGCGACTCCTCCACTCTCAGGGCTACTCCCAGAGAGTTGTGATGTTCCTGGCGAGATCTTGATGGCATTCAACAGTTGTGAACTACCAATGCAAATGGAGACATTACTGCCTATAGTGCAGTCGGGAGGGCCACACAGTGTCAACACCTTCCAGTCAAAAGTTTGCAGCTTTCCTCCTGCATTTGCACCAAGACTATCACATTTCTCTCTCTGCCATCAAGGGCTACAAGGCTATGCTTAATAGTGCATTCTGCCTGAAATGGATTCCGCCTGAAAGGGTTTGACCTTTCCACTGACCAGGTCTTAATGGAGATCATACATACCTGCGGTCAACAGGCCCACAGGAACACAACTAGGGAATGTGGATGTGGTTCTACACCATCTGGTTGGTACGCCCTTCAAACCATTGGACCAATCCTTTCTTCGTCTTTTGACCCAGAAGACTGTTCCTGGTGGCTCTAGCGACAGCCAAAAGAGTTGGGGAACTACAAGTGCTGTCCATTCAGGTTACCTTCCAGGATAACGATGTTGTTCTCTCCTACCTTCTGGACTTTGTGTCCAAAACAGAAACTTTGACTAACCCACTCCCCTGGGAGTTTGTGTTACCAAGTCTCTCGGATGCTGTTGTCTCACATGACAGTGAATTGCTTCTCTGTCCTGTTTGGGCTCTTTGGTGGTACCTTTACAGGACATGATCCCCATCACGACCCAGGCACCTGTTCCTGTCGGTTTGAGATCCCATACCAGCAGTGATTGTTCTGCTCACGAGGAATTCCCTGACCATATGAGTCCTACTTACTGGGTGAGGGCACATGACATCCGGGGTGGGGCAACATCTCTCTTGTGGTCCAGCAACAGGGTGTTATCGGAGATTATGGAAGTGGCTTGCTGGAGGACATAGTCAGTCTTCGCCACTCACTATCTCAGATCAGTTCACTGGGTCCAGGATGGTGTCTTTTCCCTGGGACCAGTAGTGGCTGCTGGCAGCATTGTTCCTTGATTCCTGCTGCACTGTGTCTCACACTCATCCCCTCTGAGTCACCTCATGGTACATGACACAGGTCTATTGGGAGACACTATGGCAACTTAGATCAGCGTCCTTCTCTATGCGACTTTGTTACATCTTGGTAAGTCGTAGTTATCCGTTGACTTCATCACCCATATTCAACCCCCTACTCTGCATTGCACCACTGTTTAAGTGTAGAAATCTGCCTATGGTAGAGGGAATATATATTATGTGAAATAAATTACATTTTTATTTCCAAAATGTATTTTTTTTCACTTACCTGTTCCTTCTACACACACTCCTGCCTTTCCTCCCCATGTAATACTTTTCCTTCGAGTTACCTATTGAGGTCATAGAGAAGTGGGGTACAGTAGAACCTCGGTTAACGAACACCTAAGTTAACAAACAAATTGGTTAACGAACAGCAAGTTCGTTAAAAATTTGTTCCAGTTAACGAACAAATCTTTGAATAATGAACTTCAAGGCAAAAACCCATGCAGCATCCCAGCATCAGTTGTGCTGAAATGTTGTTGCGGTCGGTCGTTACTTGTGTTTATCGTGTTGCATCCATGTATTTTGCGCTATTTTAGTGCTCAAACATGGCTCCAAAGTAGGTTTAAAGCGAGGGTAGTAGTGTGGTAAAAAGGCAAAGGCCAGCAGTTGAATTAAAGAAAGAAATTATTTCTAAGCACGAAAATGGAGTGCGTGTGTCTGATCTCGCGTGGAGTACATGTCGAAATCGACAATCTGAACCACCTTAAAGAATAAGGAACAAATCAAAGGAGCTAATATTGCTAAAGATAGGTAGGCAACAGAACTCTAAACCTTTTCAATGATAATTTTCATGTCGCATTACCGTAAAATCCTCCAATAAAGGTGGAAGCAACAGATACTGGATAAGTTTTTCCTATCATCCTCAAAGCGACAGAGGAGGGAAGCCATCCCCAAAGTAATAATGCCAGATGTTTTCATGGAGGGGGATTCCCCCTCAAAACAGTGACTCCATCCCTTCCTCCCCACACCTCCATCCACTTATGTCATCAGTCAAAAAGGTAGGTTTTCTTATGTTTAAATTATTTGTTTAATGTTTGTAGGATATGGTGCGAGTTGGCATCTAGGAGAGGGGAAAGTTCAACTGGGCCTGGGAACCAATTACGTATTTCTATTTCTTTTGTTCCTTAAGGGCAAAATTGATTAATTTAACGAACAATTCAGTTAACGACCAGCTTTATGGAACGGATTGTGGTTGTTAACCGAGGTACTACTGTACAAGGATGGACAGCGGAGAGATTAGGCAGGTAGACGCAGCGGCAAGCGTAAAGGGGGGTTGATTTCATGTACTGACAGACAAAAGAGACAATGTGTTCATTGCCTATGGTAGAAGGAACAGATAAGTGAAAAAATACATTTTGCAAATAAAAATGTCATTTTTCTTTCAAACTATTAATAGATACTTCATATTACTACCAATGTGCATTCCATACAATGCAATTTCCCTACACATATGGCAAGGTCACTGAATGTTCTACATGATATGCAACTACTGTACTTGTATCTGAAATTGCTTGATTAGAAAACTTCACCACCAGTCTTATTACAGTAAGCCCTCTTTATATGGTACATTTGGGTTCTTGAAAACTGTGGTGTGGTTAATTGTGTGGTTAATGGTTATTATAGTTTGTAAGTTAAGTAGTTGCTTCATGATACCTTTCAGTTATAGTGTGTTCGATGCTTTTGTTTCGTCGTGTATTGTATCGAAGCTACGAACTTGTAATCAACTGTCTCTATATAGTTTTCTTGTTTCTTGCGGCTTCTCTAGGAAGTCAGTTCACTCCAGCCTGTCAAGCTATACACTCATGTAGCTCTGGCTTATTGCTGAGTAAAGCCTTGGGTTAAGGTTTTGTTTCTATTGCCTGAACTCACCACAGTTTACTCAGCAATAATCTAACTACTTTAGCTGGAGATGGAGAGGCTACTACGACCAGAACGATTTGAAGGCTCCCAAGATACCACCTCTGCACAATGGACTCACTGGCTGTGCACCTTCACCAACTTCGTCCAGTCCATCTCTCCTGCACCGGATAAGCTTAAACTACTGGTCAATTACATCTCTCCTGAAGCTTATTCTCACATCACTGACAGCACCAGTTATGAGGACGCCATCGCTACTCTGAAGTCTGTTTACGTGAAGCCAAAGAACGTCATATATGCAAGACATCAGCTAGCTACCCGCCGGCAAGTATCCAGTGAGTCAATCGACAGTTATCTGCACTCGCTCAAGATACTTGCTAAGGACTGCGAGTTTAAGCAAGTGACTGCTGACGTATACACTCAGGAAGCGATTTGTGACGCATTTATCTCTGGTCTAGCCTCTCCAGCCATACGACAAAGACTACTGGAAAAGGAAACTCTTACCCTGAGCGAAGCTGTCCAGCTGGCCTGAAGCCTCGAATCTGCTCAACGTAATGCTGAGGGCTACTCTCCATCTTTGGTCCCTGGGACCCTACCAACCACTACTGCTGCTGCTGCTACACCTCTTGACTCTACTTTCAAAACCTCTGCTGCTACTTCCCATGGAGCAGCCTGCTTCTTTTGTGGAGGCTGGCGTCATCCCCGGTCACGATGTCCTGCTAGATCCTCTACATGTCACAAGTGTGCCAAGATGGGATATTTCGCCAGTGTTTGCCGATCCAACACCGAAGGGAAACCAAGACGGGTCTCGTCTACTGCTGCTGCTACCACGATGGATTCTACTGCCCTGACCTCTGCCCAGCCCTGCTACCACTGTGATTCACCCGTGACTGCCAGTGTCCCTGTCCTGGCTTCTGCTTCTACACCTACTAGCTCTACCATTCCTGTAAGTGTTAATGGAATGCAAGTGAATTCCCTCATCGACAGTGGAAGTTCAGTTATCTTCATTCATCCTGAGGTTGTTAGAAGTTTAAATTTGAAAATGTATCCTTCCAGAACTGATGTTATCCTTGCTTCATCTGATATATCCACCACTTTAGGACATTTTTTAGTGAATTTGATTGTGAATGATTATTGTTATCCCCAAACTAAACTCTCTGTTCTCCCTCAGCTGTGCTCCAGGATTATTTTAGGCCAGGACCTTATGGAAAAACATAAGGCTGTGGAATTTACTCTAAATGGCTCTTTACCGAAACTGACTGTTTGTGGAGTAGCATGCATGAACATTAGTCCTCCCTCTCTGTTTCCCAACTTAACTTCAGATATCAAGCCTGCCACTACACCTACACGAAAGTTTTCAAAGTCAGACCAAGATTTCATTCATACTGAGGTAGAGTCCTTATTACAAGCTGGAATAATAGAAAAGAGTCAATCTCCTTGGAGATCCCAAGTGCTGGTTACTAATGACGTAAGGCACAGGAGACGCATGGTAGTTGACTATTCTAGGACCATTAACCGCTTCACACAGCTTGATGCCTATCTTATGCCTCGAATCCATGACTTAGTACATAATATGGCCAAATACAGGATATTCAGTAAAATTGACTTGAAGAGCGCTTATTACCAGTTACCTCTTAGAGATTCAGAAAAACAATGCACTGCTTTTGAGGCTGATGGACAATTATTTCATTTTAATAGAAGACCATTTGGCTTAACTAATTCAGTTGCTGTTTTCCAGAGAGTCATGCATACCATCATTGGTGACTCTGGTTTACAATCTACTTATGCCTACATTGATGATGTAATAATATATGGGGAGTGATGGGAGGACCATGACAGGAATCTTCAACGCTTCAGAGAAGCAGTCTCTAAATATAATCTCTCTTTGAACTTGTCAAAATGCCACTTCAGTCAAAACGAAATTACTTATCTAGGGTATTGAATACCTAATGGTTGCCTATGACCCGACCTAGATCGCATTAAGCCTTTGATGGACCTGCCTGTACCTACTAATTCATGTTCCCTGAAGCGAGCTCTTGGCCTCTTCTCATACTATTCCATTTGGATTCAAGACTATTCGAGACGCATTCAACCCATTTTAAATAATACTTCCTTTCCACTTTCTCCTGAAGCTATTAAGTGTTTCAAAGCACTTAAAGCTGATATTTGCAAAGCTTCAGTAGCTGCTTTTGACGAGTCCCTGCCACTACAGATTGAGACAGACGCTTCAGCTGTCTCCATAGCAGCCACACTATCTCAACAAGGATGACCTGTGGCATTTTTCTCCAGGACGCTCACTAATTCTGAAAGACTGCAACCTGCTGTGGAGCGAGAAGCGGCCGCAGTAATAGAAGCGGTGCGTAAATGGAGACTTTGTTATCGGCAGAAGGTTTACTATAGTCACAGACCAACAAGCTATTTTATTTATGTTTAACCTTAGTCACTCTTCAGAGATTAAAAATGACAAAATCATGAGATGGCGCCTTGAGCTCTCTGAATATCAGTACGAAATTAAGTTTCGCCGAGGTTCAAAAAATGGTCCTTGTGACGCTTTGTCCCGCGTGTGTTCTGCTGCTGCTGAAACTGGTTCTGTCTCTTTGGAGGAAATACATAGTACTTTGTGTCATCCTGGAATTACTAGACTGTACCATTACATAAAGATCAAGAACTTGCCATATTCTCTTGAAGATGTTAAGAAAGTTTGTTCCCAATGTGTAATTTGTTCTGAACTGAAACCTACATTCTTTAGACTTCCTGCTGGTAAACTAGTCCGAGCTATGAAACCCTTTGACCGAATTTCTGTTGATTTCACAGGTCCTAAACCCTCTATTTCTAAGAACAAATATCTCCTTGTCACGATTGATGAATATTCAAGATTCCCTTTTGTCTTTCCATGCTCTGATATGTCTGCTCACACTGTTACGGCTTGTTTCTGCAAACTGTTCTCCATATTTGGCTGTCCCTCCTCGGTTCACTCAGATAGAGGAACTCAATTTATGTCTCAGGAAGTTTCTAATTTTTATTAAGTCACGGTGTTCTCCTAATCCACTCTACTCCCTATCATCCAACTGGTAATTCACAGTGTGAGAGAGAGATAGGTACAATATGGAGAACTGTTCATTTGGTTCTAAGGACACTTAAATTACCTGAATGTCAATGGGAACAAGTCTTAGATCAGGTACTGAACTCGATCCGGTCTCTTTTGTGTACATCTACCAACCAAACTCCTCATGAAAGACTCTTGTCATTCCATAGGAAATCTTTTAATGGCTACTCTTTACCATCTTGGCTTGCAACACCCGGACCAGTACTACTGAGAAGGTTTGTTCGATCTTCCAAGTCAGACCCGCTGGTAGAGGAAGTGAAACTGGAAAGTTCCAATCCTTTCTACGCTCACATACGCTATCCAGACAGAAGACAGTCTACAGTGTCTACCAAGGATTTAGCTCGAAGTCCTAAGGATCCCAGGGCTCAGGAGAGCTCCCATCCTCCTGCTGCAGACACTGTGCTGGCATCTGAAGAAGGCCATCACCTCACTCCTGGGAAAACCTTCAGTGACAAGGAGCTTGAACCTCCGAACATCGAGGAAACTGTAGACAGCTGTTCACCTGACAATGTTTCGTCCTGTGAGCCTCAGGGTGAACCACTTCGACGTAGAGTTAGTAAACCTCCTGTTAGGTTTAGGTACTGATAATATAATGTTTTTTTTTCTTACTTGTAAGATTTACTTCTAAGAGGGGGAGATTGTGGTGTGGTTAATTGTGTGGTTAATGGTTATTACAGTTTGTAAGTTAAGTAGGTGCTTCATGATACCTTTCGGTTATAGTGTGTTCGATGCTTTTGTTTCGTCGTGTATTGTATTGAAGCTACGAACTTGTAATTGACTGTCTCTATATTGTTTTCTTGTTTCTTGTGGTTTCTCTAGGAAGTCAGTTCACTCCAGCCTGTCAAGCTATACACTCATGTAGCTCTGGCTTATTGCTGAGTAAAGCCTTGGGTTAAGGTTTTGTTTCTATTGTCTGAACTCACCACAAAAACCTTACTGCAAATCGAAATTACCGTATACCGAACAATAATAAGTAATAATAAGAAATATGCTCCAGCACGTTGAAAATCACCCCAACAGACATTAAAATACATGAAAGTAGTCATATAAAAAGTGTAAAGTGCATCACTGTGTGTTGTGATAATAATATCCACAAAAAACATGCCATAAGGATTTCTCTTGTGTTCATTGGGGAAGTGCGGGAAGAAACTGATTGTTGTGGTGGCTGTGGTGTGTGGTGTCGCTATGGTATGGTGTAAAATATAATTGATCTTCATCTTTTCCCATTACGTTTCCACATATTTCCCTTGTAAAAATGAAAAATATGAGTAATTATGAAAACACATGTTCCATGTCTTTTGAAGCTATTTCTTACTAATCTGCTGCTTCGACTCCCAAACAGTTCTCCGATCCCCAAACAATTTCTATGTGGGTTTATAAAGACAAATATTGTTGCTCTGATGTCCATGAAGTGTGTTGAAATAGAAAATCAGTGAAAAAGCCAGATTAGTGAATGAGAAATAGCATAATAGCATGTGGAAGATGTTTCATAATTACTCAT
>CM035183.1:5145867-5173013 GCA_020233015.1 Callinectes sapidus | reverse complement strand
ATATATATATATATATATATATATATATATACATACATACATACATACATACAAATCCAGGGATACCAGTGTCCCTGGCCATGGCTGACCTTGCTGGTTGGGGTGGGGCTTGCAACCCCTCCCCGTAAAAAACACCCACAGCCACCAGCGGTTTTAGAGGTAGAGGTCGGGGTGGGGGCTATAGGTGCGGGTGAGCCTCTGGCCACGGCCCCCATCCAAGTATGCTGGGGGGTCCGACCATGTAGACCTCTCGGGTGCTGAGGCACCAGAGGGGCCTGCCTACCGGTATGACGGATGCAGGGGAAAGCCTGCGGGAGCCCTGTGTCCTGAGAGGGGCAGGAGGACCCCCTAGCCCTACTTCTGATTTTAGGGGTGCTGGTGGGGCTGCAGATGTGCCGCCTGCACCTTGGACCACTCCTGGGGAGAACCTTCGAAGGGTTCTGCGTGTGGGCTCCTGGAATGTCCTGAGTCTCTCAGAGGATCACCGACTGCCTCATTTATCAGATGAGCTCAGTAGGCTGAGGGTGGATATGGTGGGGCTCTCTGAGACAAGTAGGCCTGGTAGTGGCGAGACCAGTAGTAAGGGTTTTACTTACTACTGGTCCGGCATGAGCAATGGTCACCGTGTCAAGGGAGTAGCTATAGGCGTCTCCAGCAGACTGCAGCTGTCTGTTGTAGAGGTTACTCCGGTTGATGAGTATATAATGGGATTAAAGCTGAAGCACAGTTTAGGCTTCATGTCTTGTTGCAGTGTACGCTCCTACTGAGGTGTGTGAAACTGAAGAGAAGGAGATGTTCTACGCCAAACTCGACTCTGTACTGGACCAGTGTCCCCGTCGTGATGCACTATTTGTCCTGGGCGACTTTAATATTTTCACTGGCACTGAAAGGGCTGGCTATGAAATATGTTTTGGTCCTCATGGTTCTGGTACCAGGAATGACAACAGCTCTCTCCTTCTGAATTTTGCAAGATCCAGAAGGCTGAGAATTGTGGGTTCCTGGTATCAGAGACCAACGCTGCATCGCTGGACTTGGTATAGCAATGCCGGAGGGGTAGCGAAGGAGATCGACCATATCCTTGTCAGTAGTCGTTGGAGGATCCTCCAGAACTGCAGGGTTTTTCGGAGTGCCGAGTTCTTTGTGACCGATCACAGGCTTGTTGTTGCTTCACTCAAGCTTCATATCAAGTCCAGAAAGCCTCCAAGATGCATCCACACTGTGTTTCATCTTGAGAAGCTGAAGGACTTGACATGTGCACAAGAGTATGCAGTGACAGTCTCCAATCGGTTTGGAGTGCTCGACACACTTGAGGACCCTGAAGAGCTATGGGATACCTTCAAACGTGAGACTCTTGAGGCTGCCAAGGAATGCATTGGGGAGCGCCCCAGGTCACTTGGTGGCTTCACCTCGGTAGAGATGCTGGAAAGTATTGAGGAGAGTTGTGCTGCCAGACTTGCTGGAGACCATGACCAGTACAGGGCTCTGTCACGTAGGACTAGAACTCTCCTGAGAAGAGACAAGGAGAGGTATGTCAAGGGTCTCGCTGAGGATGTTGAGTGTCATTTAAATGTGAATGACCTCAGACCTGCCTATCGAGTTCTGAAGAAACTCCGCTCCAAGTCTACTTCTCGGATGAGTGTTATCTGAACAGCAGATGGTTGCCTCGTATCGGACGCAGGTGGGCAAATGGCTTGTTGGGCTGAGTACTTTGAGCAGCTGTTCACAGTGGATCCTCCAAGCGGACAGCTTCGGACTGCAGGATTGCAGACGCTGGATGCTGATCCACCCATTGACGAAATTGCACCCTCCATTGGTGATGTCAAAGAGGCTGTGGCAAAGTTGAGGGATGGAAAGGCAGCTGGCATCTGCAATATCAGTGCGGAGCTGCTCAAAGCTGGGGGTGAAGCCATGATCCGTGGGTTGCATGCTGTCTTGACTGCTGTATGGCATTCAGGTACCATTTCCCCTGACTGGAAGAAGGGGTTTGTCGTTCCTATCTGGAAGGGGAAAGTGGACCGTCAAGACTGCAGCAACTACCGTGGAATAACGCTGCTCAGCGTACCAGGCAAGGTGCTTGCCCATTTGCTGCTGACACGGATCCGCACTCACCTGCTGAAGCATCAGAGACCTGAACAGTCATGGTTCACGCCCAGTAAGTCAACAACTGACCGTATCCTAGCGCTTCGCGTACTGGTGGAGCGCTGACGTGAGTTTCGACAGGGAATGCTTGCAGCCTATGTCGATCTCAAGAAGGCGTTTGACTCAGTGCATCGAGAGACACTCTGGGATCTTCTGCGTCTCCGTGGGATTACTGCAAGGATTATTGGTCTATTAACTGGCCTGTACTCCGGGACTGTAAGTGCTGTGAAGTGTGGAGGAGGCGAGTCCAGCTTCTTCCCTGTGAATACAGGTGTGAGGCAGGGCTGTGTGCTTGCTCCATCACTTTTCAACACATGCATGGAGTGGGTACTAGGCAGAGGTGTGGAACAAAGTCATTGCGGAGTATCTGTCGGCAACACCAAGATTACAGATCGTGTTTTTGCTGATGATGCAGCAATCTTCGCTGAGTCACTGGAGGTTCTGGTAATGGCTCTAGAGGCACTGCACGAGGAGGTGAAGCCCTTGGGACTTAAGGTTTCCTGGGCCAAGACCAAGGTCCAGGTGTTTGGAGGCGTGCTGGATGAAACAGTACAGTCTGTCCATGCGTGTGGCAAGGACATTGAGATCTTGAAAAACTTCACATACCTTGGTAGTGTAGTACATAACGATGGTGGGTCAAGCCAAGAAGTCACACGGCGGATTGGCCTGGCCCACGGCGTTATGGATTCGCTCAACACGAGTATTTGGCATTGTCGATACCTGTGCAGATGGACAAAGATTCGGATCTTCAAGTCGCTGGTGATCCCTGTCTTACTCTATGGTTCTGAGACATGGACACTGAACACCGACCTGAAGAGGCAAATTGATGTCTTTGGTACTAGATGCCTTCCCAGGATCATGGGATACCACTGGTATGACTTTGTGTCAAATCAGCGATTGTTCCGTGAGACCGATTCCAGGCCTATTACTAGTATAGTCTGTCAGCACCAACTGCAGCTATATGGGCATGTGGCGCGATACCCGAAAGCCGACCCTGCTTGTCGGGTTGTTTCCGTAAGGGACAACTCGACTTGGAGGAGGCCTAGGGGACGCCCACAGAACTCTTGACTGCGGCAATTCGATGCCTCCTGCTGGGAGTTACTCAGTATAGGGAGTCTGCATGGAGACTCACGAGGCGTGACCGCCAGGAGTGGCGCTGTAGGGTAGGCGTGGCAACGCGCCCCCCGGCGTGTGCCCCCCGTGATTGATATACAAATCCATAAAAAAGTGTGTGTGTGTGTGTGTTACAGAAGGGCTTAATGTTTACCTCAGGGTTATAGGTTTGTTTTATCCCCGTTGTATAAGACCACCCCTTGATTTAGGAGTCTCAAAATTGGCGCACTGTGATAAACATGTCACTTACTCATTCCTATTTGAATATATATATATATATATATATATATATATATATATATATATATATATATATATATATATATATATATATATATGTGTGTGTGTGTGTGTGTATTTACCTAGTTGTATTATACAGGGTTCGAGTGGGGCTCATAGAGTCCTCTCTCCATATCTCCATATATCCAACATTTCCTTGAGTTTACATATATTGGTTGTTGTAACAACCTCCTCTTTTAAACAATTCCAAGTGTCCACAATTCAACTACTCTGGTCACTGGCAAACTTATCTAAAAATGAAGATATATTTAACATTTTAAACAACTAATGAGGAATGAATTGTTAAATATCATTGCCATTTGTGCAAACTATGATATTACAATAATTTGCAGTTTTATACAATAATTTATACCTTTCTTGAAATAATTCCTGTTGGAAATGATGCTGCGAGGATATATTCTACTTGATAAGAGAGAGAGAGAGGGGGGGAGGGCAGGGAGTGAGAGATGATAATGAGTGGCTGGAGGAGGGAGGGAGTAAGAGGGGGGGCAGCCTATTCCTTCTGTTTGTGCATTGAATGGGAGTGGATAGGGGCTGAGTGAGGGGGAGTGGGGGAATATTACACGATCTGTTCCCTTATTTAGTGCATGAGAGAGAGGCGGGGACCCAGGGGAGGCCTGTTTAGTCTTCATTGGGACTCGGGAGTTTCACACCGAAGTAAATAAGTCTTTTGTTATACCTGTTTTTTTTTTTTTTAATGCATTTCATGTCTGTGTTTACCTTATACTCCCAAAATGTGAACAATATATGAATTATGATGAGATGAGGGGAAAACAAGATGCCAATATGTTAAATCATGTTGCCACTCTGGTGGGCCAGGACAAATTTGATTTTTTTCCCATTCTTAACAATTACTTTGGCGTTTTTAGTTATTGCAGCGATGTTAAGGAACCAATTTCTCACAATAGCTGGGGGTTGAGTGTAGTATTTTTTTATTTAGAATAAACTGGAACGGATTAAATGTTTTTACATTAATTTCAATGGTAAAAATTGTTTCCTAATTTGAATTTTCGCAATTGGAACAGCCAAAAAGAACAAATTAAGTTTGAATAAAGAGGAACCACTGTATCTCTCGATTTACAAGGGGGATGCGTTCCTGAAGAGGGAGTGTAAAACAAAAACGACATAGATCGAACTATATATATATACACACACACACACACACACACACACACACACTCATATATATATATATATAATATATATATATATATATATATATACAGTGGTACTTCTTGATTCGAACACCCTTTGACTGGACCACTTCCCAATCCGAATACATTTGGTGAACAAATTTTGACCTCCAATCCGAATGCAGCTTCCCAATTCTGACAAAAGAAAAAAAAAAAAAAAAAAAAAAAGTGGCGGCCAATGTGCCTTCCCGCCAGTCAGCCGGTCTCCCTTGTACTTCTCCGCCGTGAACACCTCTCTCTCTCTCTCTCTCTCTCTCTCTCTCTCTCAAGTCACTCTGGTCCCTAGTTGCCTTGGTTACTCTGAGTCCCAACTCTGATTACCTCCTACCTTGGTCCTTGGGAGATGTTGTTGGCGTCATGTTTACGACAGTGCGCGATTGTAAACATGACGCCGACACCATCTCTAACTCACCACACCATGTCACTCAACAAACATTTGTCATCCACAGAGAGAGGAACTCACCCTGTCAAGGAGCCAATAAACTGTTTCATTCCTAATTGAATATATATATATATATATATATATATATATATATATATATATATATATATATATATATATATATATATATATATATATATTGTAAGCATGTGTGTGTTTGTGTAACTGTTGTTGTTAGAGTGGCATGATGGAACTCTTGTGAGACATCTGTTGGTCACTCAATGAAATATGTATAAGTGAAACAATGTATCTAAATTAAAAATTTGTTTGGATTTTGGATCTTGTGTAAATCAAAAACTTGTAAAACAAACTTGTGTAAAAAGAGAAGTACCTGTATTTTATTTACATAAATCTTTTATCTCCTGATAATGTTTGCAGTGATGTGCTTGTTAACATACAATAATTATATAGCCAATATGTGATGTAAGGTTTCAGGTTGAACGATACCACTGGCTGGCCTATTCTTATGCTTCCCTCCCTCCCTCCCTCCCTCCCTCTCTCTCTTGAATAATCTCTTCCCTTGTCTAGTGGCAGCTATCTGAGCAGCAGCCAATAGCCGCTGGCTTCATAATTTCTTTTTCATCTTCATCATCTGTATCAAAAGGGCTCTCTTCTCTTTCTTTTGAATCAGTGTTCCACTCACTATTGTCAGTATCCTCTACCTTAGTGCTGTAATTGAAAAAAAGCACTATCATAACTTCTCTTTTCTTCTTTCCACTTCACAGTCCAACACTGATTCTTTACATCCTGGTCTTACTTTCAGGGATCAAGATTGAGTGAAGGGGAGATAACTTGGCAGGAAGAGGTCAGAGAGGCAGCAGAAGGGAAGGGAGACTATTACTATCCATCAAGCCTCAAGTTTCCAAGTTCTGATCTGGCTGTGGTATCAGATGGCCGAGGGAAGTTGACTGTGCTAAAGACTGATGACCGCACTAGCACACACAGCTGGATGGTATGACTCTCTCAATGTGAATGAAAATTTGTAAGAAAGAAGTTACCAAATATGCATCAAGGGAATGTAAATGTCAGCACCGGCCATTTGTGTTACTGCTTGCATTGCTGTGTTACTGCATTACTAGCACACTACCAAATCAGTAATAGGGTAACAAAGATTTTCATTGTAATGCACTACCAATAATGCGTAATTTGCTCAGCTTTCAGTGTGCTCACAACCATCCAACAACCAACGTTCAATATATTCATTTTCTTTTTATTTATCAACCACTCACTAGTGACTATTGGAGAGTGAATCGTTTTGTAAAGAGAGACAGGAGCAGGAGTGTTTCTGGTGATATTGCCAGCAGTGGTTTTATGGCGAGCACTACACCAGCATTGTCCTCAAGGAATAGCTCACAGTCAGAAATGTCTGTGTTTGACTGCTTTGAAACTGTCTTGTTTTATTTTACATGGTATTGCACTAGTAAATTTTGGTAACACTGGTAATGCACTTTCAATTTTAGTAACGGTAACAGTAATGTAGACTGCTCTAAGGAAATTGAAAGTGGTAATGCATTGATAGTAATGCATCTCTGATTTTGGGGTAATGTGTGTGGCAGTAATGTGCCCAGCTCTGATAAATGTAGATGAAGACTTCAAAATTTTCCTATCCCAGAGGTAAATTTCTTTATCTTTACTTAGAAATATCTCTGAATTCCCTTTGGTGATACTTCATTTTGTATTACAGGCAAGTTTTCAGACAAAGAGTGACCATGGTGTGCTTGCCTATGCTGGGATGAGGGGTGATAAAAGGGAGCTGCACTGTCTCCTTGTCTCCATCACATCACCCAGCAAACTCCATGAGGATCCAGATCTTGTGGTGGCAGACGAGGCTTTTTGTTCTAAAACAGACACCACTGTGCACCTCATCCGATGGCTTGTTCTTACTGAGAAAGGTACAATGTTTGTGTCAATCCAGTGACAAGAAATTAGATTAATAAATTTTGCACACATATAAGCCACGATAAGATTTGAAGGAATAGTACTTTACTACATGGCACTGTTGATCTTCCTTACAATTCATCATTTCTCATTAATCTTTTGTAGATATTACTATCAGGAGATATTCCTCCATATAATCCTTTGTCTCATGTCTTTGTCACCAGACTGATTCAATGAAAGCAAGTGACTTGTGATGAGTCAACATGTTAAATGTGCATTGCTCTGGGTTTGATGAAAGTGAAATTGATCAAGTGCTGGATGATAGTGTCAATATTAATCAGTGGAGAGGATAGTGGATGGTTTGTGGATTGTGATTTGTCACTATTATCATATTCAGATGATGATGACATTTCAAGGCATCATAAGGAAGAGAATGAAAGTGACACTGAATTTTCTCTCTCTGAGCTCGATATTAGTGATGATGATGGTGGTAATGATGATAAAGGTGATGAAGATCCTACTGGTTATGATGGTGTACAGGCAATTGATAGTGCGAAATTGTGTTTTTTACGGCAATTTTTCAAAGATCAAAACTTATCAACTTCTGGACACCAGTGACTCCATATATGTGGTTTGAATTTTGTTTTCATTACAAAAATGCCCCAAAAGTTCTGGCACGCAGGAGAAAATTTTTAATTTTTTGTTCCAACATTGTACAGTTTAAGGCTTCTCATGAAAATTTCCCTCACAGAGTCAGGATGGGAGGTGAGCTGCAGCAGGGCAGTGGCTGGCCGAGGTGTGCTTGAGTATTGTTCTGTGGACAGTGAAGGAACAGGCCTCCTGCTGCTGTGCCATTCTAACTACTTCTTTGTAGGTGACTCAGAGAAGCCCATCACTAAGCCAAATCTTCAGCCAGAAAAGTCATCCAAAGAACAGCCAAAGTTTACTTTTCAGCAGAATGATGGTGAGAGATAAGTGCTTTTCTTTATTTTCTGTTAATTTTACAAATGATGAGATGTTGATCAATTAGTGTTGTAGTATTTTCTTTTTAACTACATTTTCTTTAATTTCACAGTAATTACTTGCAATCAATTCTTTCTCAGAGGATGTTACTGTTTGGCTGAAGATTGGGTCAGCCACCAAGGATGAGATGCAGGTTAAAATCACTGTGAATGAGTTGGATTTATGCATTAAGGACACACCGTCCCTCCAGGCACATTTCCGGCATCCCATCAAGGCAGACTTGGCAACGTGGACCATTGGTTTGTGTGTTGTTGATATTATGCATTAGATGTCTAAGCTTTAATACCCTTGAATATTTGTGCCAAAAAATTTTCCATCTCCTGACAGGTTAAGTTTTTTGGAAATGACTGATGTTTTAGAATTGCTTTGTAGAAAGATAACCAGAGGCATAAAAGTATTTTGTAATATTCATAATTGTTTTTCCATAATATGACTATGAGCCAAATAGATATCTAGAACAATTTGCTTTTACCAATGAAGTACAAGGAAAAAACAATGAAAGCATATGACGTGTGTGTTTTAACATGCAGGTGATGAGAAACTTGAGCTGGTGCTGCCAAAGGCCATCAAGGGGGAGAGGTGGCAGTCCCTCTTCTCTGAGGATGATGTGTCAGGGGAGGAAGTGCTTGACCCAGCCATGCTGGAGGAAATAAATCAGAACCTTGCCCACCTCACCTCAGATAAACTGGTGTGTTATCTGCCTCCTTGACTCTTTAATGCCATTCAATGATTTATTTATGATTTTTGTGGAAACTCACCCTTCTTGCTCCTCCTCAGAACCCTGACCCAAACCTAGACAAGCCAGCATATGATCCTGAGCAGCTTGAGGACTGTGATACAGCAGCAGAGGACCTGCTTCTTATTCGTCTGGATGGCTCCTCCCACCTGTTGACCAACTATGGCCAGCTGGGAGCTACTCAACACCTTTTCAATATGCAGGTACATTTTTTTATGATATTTTGTCTTGTTTATTACTGTCTTGTTTGTTTCTTATGACTGTATACTTGACATGTGTAGAGGAAAAGTGGATTGATTATACTTAAGAACAGTATGCTTAAATACAAAGCAGAATCCTCCTTTGTCAGGTGCTGCACAAAGTATCCCCATGGCTAAACACATTATTGGAACATTGTGCACAAAGAATGTTGAGGGAAGTGATAAGGTCTTACCTTTCATTATTCTCAAGAAATTATAATACAGCTTCTGATTCTACATATTTATGAATCAGTTATTATTTGGAGGTGCAAACTAAATGTTTAGTACTTTATAGTTCTAAAATGATAGTCCAAACGTTGATTTAAAACAATGAATCTACTAAAATAAAAGAGAACACCAGCAAACCTTAATTCCTTATGCATGACTAACATTTCATATTCTTTTCTTATTTAGTGAATAATGTTCTGCATTTATAGATTTTCTGGTTCTGTTTGTTTGATTTTGAATGAATCTACTAAAATAAAAGAGAACACCAGCAAACCTTAATTCCTTATGCATGACTAACATTTCATATTCTTTTCTTATTTAGTGAATAATGTTCTGCATTTATAGATTTTCTGGTTCTGTTTGTTTAATTTTACATTTCAATTAATTTCAATGGGAAAAATTTGTTTGAGATGCAATCTCTGTTATGGAATGAATTAGTCTTATATCTTGAGGTATATACAATCTGTGCAAAAAGTTGCCAAATATAGAGCAGTGTGGTGACTTTTCATGCTCATACTGCTAAAATTATTAGACAATGGCTAGATTACTGTAAAATCAACACCATAAAAGATTGACCTGGCAATTCACCAGATATTTCCCTAATAGAAAATTCATGGGCTGTAATTGAGGCCAAATTACGGAACTGTCATTTTTCGCTTCCCAATATGCCAGCTCCACTGCAAGTTCCTCATCTATTAACTTGTATTTGCTAGATACATACCTCATATTGATATTCTATATCCATTTGGTTGCAATTTAAGTGGTATTGGAAGAGGTAGAGTAGTTTAGTCTCTGTGTGATCACAGAAGCAGTGTGTTATTCACCTCGGTCGCCTGCTGGTCACCCAGCTAGCCTTTCCCTACGGAGCGAGCTCAGAGCTCATGTAAACCGATCTTTGGGTAGGGCTGAGACCACATCACACACCACACACCGGGACTGCGAGGCCACAACCCCTCGAGTTACATCGCGTACCTACTTGCTGTTAGGTGAACAGGGGCTAAATACACATTAAGAGGCTTGCCCATTTGCCTCGCCGCGCCTGGGACTCGAACCCGGGCCCTCCCGGTTGTAAGCCAAGCATGCTAACCACTACACTACGCGGTGTGTGTGTGGGTGTATGTGTGTGTGTGTGTCTGGCTGTGTGTGTGTATTTACTTAGTTGTATTTACCTAGTTGTATTATACAGGGTTTGAGTGGGGCTCATAGTGTCATGTCTCCAAATCTTCATATATCCAACATTTCCTTGAATTTATGTATATTGGATGCTGTAACAACCTCCTCTTTCAAACCATTCCAAGTATCCACAATTCTATGTGGAAAACTGTACTTTTTGTGTCCTTTAGACACCGACTCTTTTTTATTTTCCTTGAGTGTCCTCTCATCTGTCTAGTTTCTTCTTCCTTCATCACCAGGTTTTGCATGTCCAGCTCTTCAATACCATTTATTTTCTTATATAGAGTTATTAGATCTCCTCTCTCTCTTCTGTCTTGTAGAGTTGGCAGTCCCATTTCCTTTAATCTGTCTTGATATGTTAGCTCCCTTAATTCTGGTACCAATTTTGTGGCTACTGTTTGGATCTTTTCAAATTTCCTTATATCCTTTTTCGCATTTGGTGACCACACCACTGATGCATATTCCAACCTCGGACATATCATACTGATTAGAATTTTTTTCATCATATCCTTATCCATATAGTGGAAAGCCACCCTAATGTTGGTTAACATTCTATATGTTGTCTAAATAATTGATTTATGTGCCATTCTGGACTTTGTGTATCCTGTATCACCACCCCTGGGTCTTTTCTTCTCTTGTCTTAGGTATTTCCTCCTGTCCCATTTTGTAGCTCGATTTTGGCCTTCTTTTGCTTTTGCCTATCTCCATCACATGACATTTCTTTGCATTAAAATCCAGTTTCCACCTCTTACTCCATTCATCAATCTTGTCTATGTCTATGTCTCTTGTCTTGTAGCTCTCAACAGTCATCGGTGGTTTTAATAACTGTCATTAATTTGGCATCATCTGCAAACAGATTCATATAGCTGGTCATGCTACATTGCATATAATTTACATATATCTGGAACATTATAGGTGCTAGGAGTGACCTCTGCGGTACTCCACTCCATTCCTCCAACTTGAAGTTACTTCCCTGATTACAGTTTTCATTTCTCTATCTTTCAAATAATCTTGTATCCATTCTAATAGTTTCCCTTGCAGTCCACCTATATGCTTCAGTTTCCATAATAGTCTCTTGTGTGGAACTGGATCAAATATTTTTTTGATGTCTAGGTAGACAGCATCCACCCACCCATCTCTGTTTTTGATTCTTTAATTTACTCATGTATAGAAACTTCGTGACACATGATTTTCCTTGTCTGAATCCAAATTGCCTATTAGATATAACTCTGTTGTCTTCCAAATATCTCATCCATTTCTCTTTAATTAATATTTCACATGCAGTCATACCTCTACATACGAGTGCTTCAGGATACAAATTTTTCAAGATACAAGCTGGGAAATGAGCCCAGTCGTTGTCCAGAATACGAGGAAATATTCACCATACGAGCCACGAGCATCTAGTTATGCCAAGCCACCTATAGTTCATAGTGAAT
Source organism: Callinectes sapidus (assembly GCA_020233015.1). Classification (NCBI taxonomy): domain Eukaryota; kingdom Metazoa; phylum Arthropoda; class Malacostraca; order Decapoda; family Portunidae; genus Callinectes; species Callinectes sapidus. Next base: position 5,161,113 of record CM035183.1, on the reverse strand, counting down.
GAAAAAATAAATAAATGAATACAAAAAAATATAAAACAGGAAAGATAAAAAAACCCCAAGTGTAAAGTTGTTTTTAAGTCTCTATTAATTTCATTATGTTTCTTATGTAAGTTCAATTCTCGTCAGCTGATTTCACTCCTCCCATCCTCCGCCACCATCTTATGCCTCCGCTGTGCGAGTTAACCTACGTACATTTTTTATTACTTGATATTTACATTATTTGTGTATTTGTTTACATTATCTGTATTTATAATGTTTACTTTAATAACAAATACCATTTAGCACTGTTTTCCTTATTAATGTTAACTTTCTTTCAGTGTACATTGGTGTTACTAAACTTTAATTTGTAAGTTTTTCTCATGTTGGAATGCATTATTCAGTTTTACATGTATTTACATAGAAAATCGTGTTCCACCATATGAGCTATTTCACGATACGAGCTCAGTTGTGGAACGAATTAAATTTGTGTGTAGAGGTATGACTGTATTTTGCTGACAACACATATTAGTGAAACAGGTCTGTAATTTAGTGGGTCAGTCTTCTTTCCTTTTTTGTATATGGGCACTATGTTGGCCCTCCCCTCTTGTGGCACCCTTTCCTCCTCAATATAACTGGTAATCACTTTGCAAATTGGCTGTATTAGTTGATCTTTACATTCCCTTAGTGTCCATCCTGACACTCCATCTGGTCCCATTGCTTTTCTTACATCCAGACTTTCCATCAGTCTGCCAACATCTTGCTTCTGTATCACAACCTCCCTGAAACCCTACTGTGCCTCTGTTATGTTTGGGTCTATAAATGCCCCCTTTACTGTGAATACATATTTGAAGCTCACATTCATAATTTCACTAAGCTCTTCTGCTGTTTGGTATGTTTTTTCTCCCTTTTCTATCTTATCTGGGGTTTCTTTACACTTCATCTTTTCAATTATATACTGATAGAAAAATCTGGGTTCATTTCCACACTTCTGTACCACATCCTTTTCAAAAGCTATTTCTTCCTCTCTTCTTATCCTGATATATTCATTCCTTGCTTCTTTGTTTCTCTCTCTGTTACTTTCATTCCTCTGCTTATTCAGTTTCCTCCAAGCTCTGTCTTTTGCTTGCTTCGCTTCTGCCCATCTAGCATTATACCATGTGTGTTTGCTATTCCTTATTTTATATTTAGGTACACATCTTTCCACACCTTCATTACACCTCCTCAGGAATATTTCATATTTATCCTATGCTGTTTTGCCATTCATGATCCTTCTCCAATCTATCCCTCCAAAATATTTCCTCAAGTCTTCAAAGTTGGCTGTCGCATAATTTAACCTTCCACTTTTTGTGATCTCTTACCAATGCCCATTCTTGTAATTCCATTTCAGTCAGGACATAATCACTTTTCCCCACTGGGCTTTGGTACTTGATGATGGGTTGGAGGTCTATCATTGATGGTTCTTCTTCTACTCTGAGCCTAGTGAACTCCTCTATCCATTGATCCAGTGTGTTCTCCATGACGAATTGCAACATTTCTTCACTCCATGGTCCTGCGTTTCTACTCCCTTCCATTTCTTTCCTCATTATGTCATCTAGGCATTTTAACACCTCTTTCTGCGTTGCTTTATATTCTTCCAACTCCCACGTATTTGTTTTTGGTGGCACATAGGTTACTACGATTTTCTTCCTATCACTTTCATTAGTTTGAATTGTTATGCCAATGACTTCTGCCATACCATCACCATATTGCACTTCCTCCACAACTATGTCTTCTTTCACCATTATTAGTACTTCTCCTCCTTTTCCCTTTGTATCTCTTCTCCAAATTTTAAATCCCTCTTGCTGGAAATTTACATAGATCTCTTCCTTTAATTTTGTTTCTACCATGCAGAACACATATATTTTTTGACTACTTAAATCATCCTTTATCTCTAACATACTGCCTAGTAATCCATCCACATTTGTATATGCTACTTTTAATTTGTTGCTCTTTCCATCTCTCATACCTCCTGCTGCTGCTGTTGTGGTTCCTCTACCAGTCTACCTCCTCTTCCTTGTCCCGAATAAACCACCTTCTCAGCCTCATGTCTAACACCCTCCAGTAAAAAGTCTTCTTCTCAATCTCTGCCCTCCTTAAGTTTTTTCCTTAGCCTCTTGTCTTAAATCTTTTTCCTTCTGTCTTTCTTCTAAATTCATGTCTCTCTTTATCCATTCATCCTTATGTTCTTCAGTTTCAGCCATTCTTCCAGGTCTTGCTGTCATTAACTCCACAGCCAATTGTGACCTCATCCTCACTTTGAGTGGTCTTGTATTTCCTTCATTGTATTTTTCAATTCTATGTGTTTCTTCAACCTCCTGTTCTAGGATTTGTGTCATCATGACCCCTTTTTTTTTTTACTAATTCTCTCTCCTCTATTTCTCTTCTGTATTTATTAGGATTTTTCTTTTATTGTATTCCATAAATTACCATAAATTTTTTTTCTATCCACTGTATCCCTCACCAGGTTTTCCTTTTTCCTTAATAATTTGTATGATGGTGTCCTTTGTCTCGTCTTGTATTTGTTTCTTAATTATCTCTGCAAAGCTAACCTTTTCTTCTTCCCTTTCTTTCTTCTTTCTTTTTGCAGTTCTGCCAGCTTGGAGTCACTACAAACTTGGTCGATTTTTTTCTGAATCACTTTACCTTAGAGATCTTCCAGCTGTGCTTCATAGCTTACACATTTCTCCTTGAGGTCTTCATTTTCTTTTTTCATATTTCCTAACTCCTTCATCTCTTTATTAGTTTCTATAATCTGGTCATTCTTGAGGAACATGCTTTTCATTTCTATCACAGAGACCTGTTTTTCATACAAAAAATAGTAGTTCCACTGTTCCACTTTATTTCTGCTGAGTAAAAAAAAATCCCCACTTTAGTACTATGCCTGCCAGTACAGTGCCCTGCGCAGCCAGGGCAACGTGTACAGCTGTTATCCCGGCAGTGCACTGCCTCAGTTCATTCTTGGCGCGTGGCAGGTTAACACTCACCACGCTTCCATCCACTTTTCTGCTTGTGTTTTCCGCTCTGTGTTTTCTTTGCTTCTTCATCATGGAGGATGACCTTTCCAGCCTCAGAGCCTCGGACATTGTCTCAGAAGGGTGTTTTGAGCGATCATCTGGACTCTCTGCCTGTTGTGGTTTTGCCAGCGTCTTCACAGGCTTCGGATAAGTTTGCTAGGTGAATGTTTTCAACTCCGGCCTGCACCAGGGTCTTAGGTAGCTTCCTCCATGACCCTCGTTCAGTCTGTATAAGGGGCAGGGAACTCTGCAAACCAGATAAGAGGTGTAGTGAGTGTGCTAACTGGAGTCATAAGAAAGTCCTTGCTGCCTATAGATTTCAGTTTAGTTTGAGGCGCAGGAGATATGCTAAGGCAAAACAGAGGCATAAGGTGGTGCTATCTTCCCTCGGCGACCCGCCATCTTGGCCCAGTGTCACCAGTGCCTTCGGCTCCTTGCCGTCTGTTGAGGTGATTCCACCTACGGAGACCAGGGTCTCGACCCCTCATGTCTTTCCTGTTCAGTCTGATGTTCTCGGCTGCTCTGAGGTTTCTTTTTGGGACGATAGTGTGTTATCCAGAGATGAGCTTTCTGCTGAGGACTCGGCATCCCAGCAGGGCACTACTGCTCCAGTTGCTATTGACTTTTCTTTGTTTTTAAAGTCTTGGCTTCAATAGTCTTTTGGCTTCTCAGTTAGACGATTTGAGTAATTCTGTGCTTTCCACCGTTACTAACCCCCCTCTTCCAGCTCTGCCCTCATTCTCAGACCGAGACCTGATGCAGTTCAGTGTCTGCCCTCCCCAGAGTCCTGATGCAAAAAGGTGTGTGCAGTCACAGCAAGTCAGGGGGCCAAGAGGGGCTGTCCGGGAACTAGAGGTGCCTTCTAAGTGTTCGTACCCACCAAAGGAAGATGCTAGAAGGATCAAGATCACCTCAGTGGTGACCGGTAACCAGGCCCTTTTCCCGGGACCACTCAATGGGGGAGACATGGGGGAGGTGGGACAGCGCAGTGAGCCTGGCCCCTCTCCCATGGCCTTGGGTGAAGGCCTGGCCGGGAGACACACGTGGCCCCTTGCCATGTCTCCTCACTCTCAGGGTGGCATGTGCATGCCCTACCCACGAGCTACCACCTCTGTCCATTCAGCCGATAGGGGCCCAGTTTTGCACAACCCCCCTACGGCCCAACAAACCCACTGCTTTGCGGCAGTTAGTGGACAGTCCCTCTTTTGTGTTCGGGACTCTGCTTCGGTGTCTCATGAGCGACCCGTGGCCCCATCTCGTGTTCCCGATTGTTCTGGGACACACCACACACCTCACAGTGTCACTTTTGGTTCTTCTGCTGTGCCCCACCTTGCTGATTTGACTGTTAAATGTGTCCTCGATTTTCCACGCCCTTCATGTTCTCTCCACAGAGTGGACACTGCACATGGACGTGTGCCACCAGTTGTGGCAGGTATGGGGATACCCGACAGTGGATCTCTTTGCTACTTGCCTGAACTGCAGGATCCCAAACTTTGTCTCCATTTCAGGATTCCAAAGGGATTGCCAGAAAGGCCTTCCTTTACAATTGGGACTAACAGGATCTGTATGCCTTTCCTCCACTTTCTCTCATCAGAAAGGTGCTCAACAAGCTTCAGGCCTCCAGGAACACGAGACTCATTCTGATAGCTCCGTTCTGGCCACAGAAGGAGTGGTTTCTGGATCTGTTGCAGGTGTCGATAGAGCCACCCTGACGCCTTCCGTTGCGAAAGGACCTTCTGAAGCAACCACACACCCACAGGTTCCACCTCGGTCTCCAAGGGCTTCAGCTGACAGGGTGGAGACTGTCCAGCGATACCTGAGATACAGAGGCTTCTCCTCTAGGGTTGTTCAGTTCTTGGCAAACAGTAAACAACCATCCACTTCTTTAAACTAGCAGCACAAATGGAAGAAGTATAGGAAATGGTGCAGGGACAACAGGCACACCATCTCCAACCCCACGGTCCAAAAAGTCGCTGATTTTCTTGTCCACCTGAGACAAGTTTGTCATATTTCAGCATCTGCTATTAAGGGCTACAAGGCCGTGCTTAACAGCGTTTTTGCTATTAGAGGATTAGACCTCAACAAGGATCAGGTGTTGAAGGATATTATCAGGGCCTGCTCTTCATTGCCCTGCAGACCTGACAGGCACCTTAGTCCTTCTTGGAACTTGGACGTGGTGTTTCGCTTTTTAACTATGGCTCCCTTTGAACCCCTTAGGCTCTCCTCCACAAAAGACCTGACCAGGAAGACCCTTTTTCTGCTCACTCTAGCTACAGCACAGAGGGTGGGGGAGATCCAAGCTCTCTCGCACAGGACTAGCTGGCAGGGGCAGGATCTTCTGGTTTCTTAACTTCCTGTGTTTATTGCCAAAACTGATACAGAAGCCCACAGGACACCTCGGGAATTCTGGATTAAAAGTCTTGCTACCATAGTTGGTGAGGAGGATGAGGAGAGACTCTTATGCCCTGTTAGGGCACTAAGTCACTACCTGCACAGAACAGCTTCAGACACAAGGACCAGAGACCTGTCCCTCGCTGTTAAGTGTCCTTCCTGACCAATGTCAATGGCGGCCATCTCCTTATTCCTCCGGGATACCATCAAATCAGCCCATGATGTAATCCCTGACACTACTTGCCCCGAGATTAAGGTCCGTGCCCATGACATCCGTGGCATTGCTGCCTCCATACTTATGTGGAAGAACTGCTCTGTTACTTCCATCTTGAGAGCAGCCCATTGGAAGATGCATTCAGTTTTGCTGACCACTATCTCCAAGACATAGTAAGGAGGGAGGGAGATGTCTTTGCCTTGGTCCCGGTTGTCGCAGCTGGACACATTGTAGACTGATGGCTGCTCAGGTTCCTTTCCCTGGAGTCACTTTACTTCAGACACATGCCAATGGGCTGGTAGGGGTGGTCAGTAGCCAGGTACGCGTGTCCTTCTCAGATTCTCGCTGCCAGGCAGAAGAATGAGCACACTCTTAGGGCACTCGCCACTGGTCACCCAGAGCTCTGTAATTCTTGAGACACGAGGGTCATGGAGGACTACCATGCCTTAGCCACAACCTCCAGCACTCTCTGCATTCAGCCTCTTCCAAAGGTTGGTGTCTTAAAATGGACAATTTTTCACCCTATCCACCTGCCAGGTCATGTTGACTCTTGCCTCCTTAAATGTTGGAGTCTGCTGTTTTTTGTTTGAAAAACAGGTCTCTGTGATAGAAATGTAATTTTTGAAAATGAAATTAATTTCTTCACTTAGCTGTTTTTCATACTAAAACAAATGCCCTCCCATCCTCCCCTCAGTCTAGTTCAACAAGCATGGGAAGTAACTGAGGCAGTATCTGGAGCCATTGTGGAGAGTGGGGTGTGGGGAGGGAGGTAGGGGGAGGTGGCAGGGGGGGATACACACAGACAACTCATTGCCATGTGGCAATGTTGTCAATGTCACATGTGAATACGCACAAACATGTTCAGTCTCTGCATGTTTCTGTGTGTGTGTGTGTGTGTGTGTGTGTGTGTGTATATGTGTGTGTGTGTGAATCTATAACAATCTCTCTCTCTCTCTCTCTCTCTCTCTCTCTCTCTCTTGCTTCAGAAGAAATATAAAACAAAAATATTTTCTTTCTATAATGGCAATCTCTGTATAAGTAGTATTCTTTCCATTATTCAGACACTAATATTTTGATTAGTAAATAAAGCAAATGGCATCAAAGTATATGGAGTAGATTAAATACATATGGAAACACAAATTTAGGTAAATATATATATATATATATATATATATATATATATATATATATATATATATATATATATATATATATATATATATACAGTGGTACCTCTTGATTCGAACTTAATTCGTTCTTTTTGGCTGTTCGAATTGCGAAAATTCTAATTAGGAAGCAATTTTTACCATTGAAATTACAGTAAGTCCTCGCAGATAGCGAGTGTTATAGACTGGCAAAACCCTCACTACCTGTGAAACCGCTATCCTGGGGGCAAACTTCTTATCTAAAAAAGTAAAAATAGTCTGAGACTCCAAGTCTGACCCCCCTATTTTCTGTGTATAACCACCAATTTAATACAAAATTGGAACTACTACTACTACTAATTCATATTAATACAATAGGATACATAAACTCACTTGTAAGGGCTACGAAGTGCAGTATATTGAAAGAACAGTGCAAAAAAGAAAAAGGGTGAGGTGGGTTACGCCTACTGGCGCTGCATGCTGGGGCCGGGCTGCTGGTCTGGGCTGTCTGTCTGTCCGTCCGTCTGTTCACTCACTCGCGCCAGCCTCTCAATTCTGTTTGCCTCTATTTCCTCTTCTTCCCATCCATCAAACATATCCTTAGCTTCAGGTATTGCATCCTCTTCTGCTAAAACAGGTGGGTTGTCAAAATCATCATCATCATCATTATCATCATCATCATCACTGGCATTGATGATCATTTGAAGCGTTGCCTTTTGTCTGTCTTGCTGGTTTCGCATGAATCTGGTGATTAAAGTTTGTTGCCTGGCTGCAATTTTCTCATTTAATTTAAGGTTAAACAAGTTTGTTAGCTTACTCAGGAGGTGTTTGGCCTCATCACTCTCTTCAAACATTAGATCTTCGACTTTGATTTCGCATTCGGCCAGTAAACTGAGGATGGCAGAAATGTCTTTAGTTGTTGGTACTGGCTTGGGAGTTTCCACACTGTCCATTTCCTCTTCACTGTTCTTTTCTTCCTCCAAGTCCTGCTGAATCAAGTCTTCAATGGGTTGATCAGAGTTTTGATTGTCGTTAATGAGGTAATTTATTTCAACATCGGACACATTTGACAATCCTGGCACAGTAAGAATTAGCTGTGCAGTCACTCGTGCTAACACTCCCTGTTCTTGGCGGGTACTAGCAGTAGCACCTGTGTCAGGGGCGGGGCTAAGCGCAGGTAGGAGTGGCTTCCACGCGTGCTTCACAGTTGCTGGAGTTAACTCACGCCAGGCGTCGCAAAAGTAATCCACAGCCTCTTTGATCTTGAATTGTTTCCAGAATGTCTTCAGTGATATAATGGACTCCTTGGTTTCTTCTTCATCTTGTTCGTGTCCTTCTTCACTGTCATTCTCTCTTTCAATTTCACGGATCTCCTTTTGGTTGTCTTATTTCTCAGCTTGTTGTGGACTTTGCCATAAAATAGTAGCTTCACATTAGCGATGAGTTCTTGGTCTAAGGGCTGCAGTTTCGAAGTTGTGCTCGGTGGCAAGAAGATGACTTGGACATTTGGGTGACGACCGACGAGGTACTTTGCGTGTCCAGGAGCGTTATCAAGGAATAAGATAACTTTAAATGCCAGATTTTTTTTCATGCAATGATTGCGAGCTGCTGGCACAAATACAATGTCAAACCATGTCACTGATAAAGCTGCTGTCATATAGCCAGACTTGTTGTGGTACCACACACAATTGGGTAAATTATTCATATCACAGTTGCGAAATGAGTGAGGTTTGACAAACTTGTATATAATTGCAGGTTTCATTTTGCATTCCCCAGTTACATTTGTGGTGAGCAGTACACTGAAGCGATCTTTTGCCATTTTGGTACCAGGAGCTTGTCTGAGGCCTTTAGGGGCATATGTTCCTTTTGGCGACTTTTTCCAATAAACCCCCGTTTCGTCGCAATTGAATATTTGTTCAGGATCATACCCACCCTCATTAACAATCTCATGGGCAACACTGGGAAAGTTCTCAGCTGCACTTACATCAGCAGAAGCGATTTCTCCTTGATACAATGCATGTTTTACATTGCACCGTTTGCGAAAACGTTGCAGCCAACCCCTCGAAGCATTAAAGGGCTCTGGATTCACAATTCCTTTTTTCACACACAAAGCTTTATAAATTTTCATAGCTTGCACCCGTATTTCCGGGCCATCAACACTTACCCCCTCCTTTAATCTGTGACATATGTATTTCATTAGATAATGTTCAGTGATCACAAGGTTTCTGTTTTTTACAGATGTATCATGCATAGCCCTTTTAGCAGCGCCTGCTCCACCACTAAAATACTTCTCGGCAACCTTCAAGGAAGCCTTTATTTCGTCTTTCTTCTTTCTTATATTACGCACACTTGACTCTGGTACACCCATCACTTTCACAATTTCACAGGTTCTAGCTCCATCTTCAATCATTTTGATTATCTTCTTTTTTTCCTCAACACTTCATTGCTTCTTCGACTTACCTCGCATAAATTCCCTTGGTTTTGTTGCTTTCTTGCCCTGCCTCTTGTCTGGTCCACCCCCACCATCTCGCCCACCACTCGGAGGTAATCCTGAGGTAGATGCCATGATCACTTGGCTAGAAAATACAGCCCTAGGGAGATGAAAAACCACAATGAAACAGGTGTTGTTGTTTGTTGTTGTTGAGTGGCGCGGGAAATATCGCCACGCGCCGAGTCAGTATTGCCAACGTTTCACTTGGCAACGCTGCAGCCCACTCGGTTGCTCGGCGCTCGACCATCAAACATCGCTACCTGTGAAGCAGTAATCGCTATGAGAGTGTCGCCACTTGGTCGCTATCCGCAAAATCACTATGCAAAAAAACGCTATCTGAGAGGCTTTACTGTAATGTAAAAACATTTAATCCATTCCAGTTGATTTTAAGTAAAAAAAAAAAAAAATACTACACTCAACCCCAGCTATTGCAAGAAATTGGTCTCCCAACATCGCCGCAATACCTAATAATGCAATAGCCATTCTTAAGAAGAGTGGCAACATGATTTAACATATTGGCACACTGTTTTCCCCTCATCTCATCATAATTCATAGCTATCCTTCTCATTTTGAGAGTACAAAGTAAACACAGATATGAAATGCATAAAAAAAAAAAAATACAATAAATAAAGAAAAGGCATAACAAAAAACTTACTTACTTCGATGTAAAACTTCCGAGTCCCGATGAAGACTAGACAAGCCTCCCCCTGGGTCCCCGCCTCCCTCCCATGCACTGAATACAGGAACAGATCGCAAAGTATTCCTCCCTTCCCCCTCCCTCCGTCCTTATCCTCTCCCATTCGATACGCAAACAGACCGAGTAGGCCGCCTCCCTTCCCCCCACTCTCTCCCTCCTCCAGCCACTCACCATCCTCTCTCCCTCCTCCCCCCACCTCTCTCTCTCTCTCTCTTTCTTATCAAGTAGAATATATTCTCACAACATCATTTCCATCAGGAATTATTTCAAGAAAAGTATAAATTATTGTTAAAAACTGCAAATTATTGTATTATCGTACTTTGCGCAAATGACAATGATATTTAACAATTCATTCTTCACTGGTTGTTTAAAGTGTTCAATATATCTTCATTAGTAAATAAGTTTGCCAGTGACCAGAGAAGAAGCTGCATTGAATGAGGTGGTAGGTAGGAGGTAATCAGGGTTGGGGGGCCGGAGTAACCAAGGCAACTAGGGGCCAGAGTGACTTGAAAGCCGTTCATGAGAGAGAGGTGTTCACAGCGAAGTACAAGCGAGACCGGCCGACTGGCGGGAAGGCGCATCGGCCGCCACGTGTTTTTTTGGTTCGAATTGTGAAGCTGCGTTCGGATTGTAGGTCAAAATTTGTTCGCCAAATGTGTTCGGATTGGGAAGTGTTCGAGTCAAAGGGTGTTCGAATCAAGAGGTACCACTGTATATATATATATATATATATATATATATATATATATATATATATATATATATATATATATATATATATATATATATATATATATATATATATAGCGGCTCCCACAACTGAGTCTTCGAACCGTCGCTTACCCAGCTCGAGCTCTCTCCTGTTACCGAGGACTCGAGGCACCATTCCTAGAGCTCGAGCAGACGGGTTGGCCTGGCGTGACGTGGACGACCAATCAGCGTGAGCCGGAGTCGAGTTGGTGAGGCGATGCTACCAAGGAAAGAGATCTCACCTGGCAGCTAACACGTCTACATCGCTCCTGTCTCGCATTGTTAGCTGTACCTGCTTCCTTCAGTAAACTGAGCCACTTTCTACGTGTTTACTTCTGAACCACTACAGTGGTGACCCCGGAGTGACACGCGCCGACAGTCGCCATGCCTTCGGAAGACAAGGAGCAGCAGAATGCAGTGTCTCTCAAACTGCCGACGTTCTGGACCTCCCAGCCGCAAGTGTGGTTCGAGCAAGCGGAAGCCCAATTTCACATCCGCCAGATTACCGTGGATGCCACCAAGTATTACTACGTGGTCAGCTCGCTGGACCAGGAAGCAGCCGGACGTATCATCGATTACTTACGCCAGCCGCCAGCCGACAAGAAGTACGAGGGCATCAAGAAGCTTCTTATCAGCACCTTCGGTCTCAGTAGGCGGGCCAGGGCAGCGAGGCTCCTGCACATGAACGGACTTGGTGACCGCAAACCATCCGACCTCATGAACGAGATGCTCGCTTTGTTGGATGGACACAGGCCCTGCCTTCTCTTCGAACAACTTTTTCTTGAGCAAATGCCCGACGATATTCGACTCATCATCGCCGACGACGACTTCACCGACCCCCGCGAGCTGGCGGCACGGGCAGACGTGCTGTGGCAGGCCAAGCAGCAGGGTGAAGTCACTCTTACCAACGCTGTGTCGCGAACTAGTGTCTCCAGTGGCGGTGTGACTACTACTTCGCCCGATACAAGTGTTCACAGTGATGGTGTAACAGGGACTGTGTCTGTGAATGCCGCCAACAAGACTAAGTGGTGCTACTACCACCAGAGGTGGGGCCCGGTAGCCCGCCGTTGCCGCCCACCATGCACGTATCCGGGAAACGCCCTGGCCGGCCGTCGGTAGTAGCCACTGCCGCCGGCCACGATCACCGCCTCCTGTATCTCTCAGACCATCACTCGGGGCGGCGTTTCCTTGTTGACACGGGGGCTGAGGTTAGTGTTCTACCTCCTTCTGGCCCTGATACTCGCTCGGGGAAGACAGGTCCTCCCCTGACGGCCGCCAACAACAGCACCATCCGGACTTACGGGACACGCAGGATAGCCCTCAACTTCAACTCTTGTCGCTTCCAGTGGACCTTTACCATCGCTGACGTCTCGCAACCCCTGCTTGGTGCGGACTTTCTTCGGGCACACTCTTTACTGGTTGATGTGAAGGGGCGACGCCTCGTTAACTCTGAGACGTACGAGTCATTAAACCTGCGCCCCGCTGCCTGGCCTGCACCCCACCTCGGCTCGGTGACCTGCTCCGACAATGAGTTTGCCAAGATCCTGGCGGACTACCCGGACATCCTGACGCCGCAGTTCCAGTCAGTCACACTGAGGCATGGGGTTATGCACCATATCCCCACCACTGGCCCACCTCTCCACGCACGTGCTCGTAGGTTGCCTCCTGACAAGCTCCAACAGGCCAAAGACGAGTTCTGCAAGATGGAGGATATGGGCATTGTGCGACGCTCTGACAGCCCATGGGCGTCTCCGCTACACATGGTCCCGAAGTCATCTGGAGGCTGGAGACCTTGTGGGGACTATCGCCGTCTGAACAAGGTTACGACAGCCGACCGTTACCCAGTCCCTCACATTCAGGATTTCGCTGCAAACCTTGACGGTGCCCGAATCTTTTCAAAAGTCGATCTGGTACGCGGCTACCACCAGATACCTGTCCACCCTGACGACATCCAAAAAACAGCCATCATTACTCCCTTCGGACTGTTCGAGTTTTTGCGTATGCCTTTTGGACTCAAGAACTCCGCTCAGGCTTTTCAACGACTGATGGACAAGGTGGGCCGTGGTCTCGACTTTGTGTTCATCTACCTCGATGACATCCTAGTTGCCAGCCCCTCACGTCGGGAACATCACGCACACCTCCGGCTTCTCTTCCAGAGGCTCCACGACCATGGACTCGCTGTCAACCTCGCCAAGTGCCAATTTGGTCGCAGCTCCATCGATTTTCTCGGTCATCGCGTCAGTCATCACGGCGTGGTGCCACTTCCTTCCAAGGTCGCAGCTGTTCGCGAGTTCCCGAGGCCTTCTACACTACGGGGACTGCAAGAGTTTGTCGGCATGGTCACTTTCTACCATCGCTTTGTGCCGGCAGCCGCGAGGATCATGCAGCCGTTATTCAAGATCTTGGGTAACAAGCCTAAAGTGCTTCTTTGGGACGAGGCGGCTACGACTGCGTTCGAGAACGCGAAGAGGGCGCTGGCCGAGGCAACGATGCTAGTGCACCCACGGACTCATGCGCCAACGGCCCTCACGGTTGACGCTTCCGAAACAGCTGTGGGGGGAGTTCTGGAACAACTCATCGCTGGCGCCTGGCGACCTCTTGCCTTTTTCAGTCGTCACCTGCGTCCTCCGGAGCAGAAGTACAGCGCATTTGACCGGGAGCTCCTCGCTCTCTACCTGGCCGTCCGTCATTTCCGTTACTTCCTTGAAGGCAGACCTTTCACGGCTTTCACGGACCACAAGCCTCTCACCTTCGCCTTTGACAAAGTGTCGGACCCTTGGTCAGCCAGACAGCAACGCCACTTGGCTTACATCTCCGAATACACTACCTGCCTCCAGCATGTATCCGGGAAGTCAAATAAGGTCGCGGATGCACTTTCGCGTCCCGCTATCAGTGCTGTCACTGCAGGTATTGACTACGCGGCTTTGGCGGCCGCCCAACGGGAGGATGAAGACATGCTCGCCTATCGTACTGCTATCTCGGGCCTGGTTTTAGAGGACGTGCGTTTCGGGCCTGCTAACACCACACTACTCTGCGACGTATCGACGGGACAACCGAGGCCCATCATCCCTTCTGCCTGGCGCCGCCGTCTGTTCGAGATGGTGCACGGCCTCGCACACCCTTCCATCCGAGCAACAAAGACACTGATGGCGGCCAAGTTTATGTGGCATGGTCTTCGTAAACAAGTCGGAGACTGGGCTAGGGCGTGCATTCCTTGTCAAACCTCCAAGATTCAGCGACACACCAAAGCTCCGCTTCAGAACTTCCCTCTCCCGGACCGCCGCTTTGATCACGTTCACGTCAATATTGTCGGTCCTCTCCCGCAATCCAGAGGTTGCACTCACCTCTTCACTATCGTGGATCGATTTACAAGATGGCCGGAAGCTATCCCGATTTCAGATACTACCACCACTAGTTGTGCCCGTGCTTTCATCGCCAACTGGATCGCTCGCTTCGGGGTGCCAGCTGATATCTCCTCAGCCCGTGGAGCTCAGTTCACGTCTGGCCTCTGGACCGCGATGGCTGAACTCCTGGGCACGAAACTACATCACACGTGTGCCTATCATCCCCAGTCTAATGGCTTGGTGGAGCGCTTTCACCGACACATGAAAACATCCCTCAAGGCTAGACTAAACGGGCCGGATTGGTTGGACGAGCTTCCGTGGGTCTTGCTGGGGATACGCACTGCTCCGAAGGAAGACTTGGCTGCCTCATCTGCGGAGCTGGTGTAGAGCGCCCCGCTTACGGTACCAGGTGATTTCATCCCAGCCAACCGCGGACTGCAGGACTCCCCGTCCACCATCCTCCTTCGGCTGCGCGAGAAGATGGGGGCTCTGGCTCCTGTCCCTACATCGCGCCACAACCTTACTACCGGGTACGTTCCATCCAACTTGTTAAACAGTCAGTATGTTTTCATTCGCAGAGATTCGCTTCGTACACCGCTGCAGAAACCTTATGAAGGGCCGTTCCGGGTCCTGCAACACCACCCTAAGGCGTTCGTCATTGACTATGGTGGCCGTCGCGAGACGGTCTCGGTGGATCGTCTCAAACCGGCCCACTTGGATATCAACGAGCCGGTGCTGGTGCCGCAACCGCGCTGTAGAGGGCGACCTCAGTCTCGACAGGTCCCGCACAGGACTTGACTCTCTGTGCCCGAGGACTTTGTCGCCGACCTCCCCTCTCCTGTGCTCCGGTTCCGGTTGTGTAGTGGCTCCCACAACTGAGTCTTCGAACCGTCGCTTACCCAGCTCGAGTTCTCTCCTGTTACCGAGGACTCGAGGCACCATTCCTAGAGCTCGAGCAGACGGGTTGGCCTGGCGTGACGTGGACGACCAATGAGCGTGAGCTGGAGTCGAGTTGGTGAGGCGAGGCTACCAAGGAAGGAGTTCCCACCTGGCAGTTAACACGTCTACATCGCTCCTGTCTCGCATTGTTAGCTGTACCTGCTTCCTTCAGTAAACTGAGCCCCTTTCTACGTGTTTACTTCCGAACCACTACATATATATATATATATATATATATATATA